>OU898278.1:112061706-112281706 GCA_918026665.1 Diabrotica balteata | reverse complement strand
TGGTTTGAACGTCTTTTTTGTTGATGGCGTAACTTTTTGGAAATAAAAGTAGCATCTGTTTGAAATAAATTTCGACCAGAACTGGGTAAAACTTACATTGGTATAATTTTTTATGTGGACGTGTACGAACTCATCACTTTATAGCCCCCCATAAAATTGTTAGACCCTTCGAGATATAGTAAACTGATCACCGGCATCCTTTGGAGATAGGTAAGCTCATCACCGCAGATAGGTAAACTGATCACAAGCATTTTGCCCCAAGGCGCTGGTTTCTAATGCGGAAGATTATCTGTTACCTATTACACTTCACGTTTATGTGGTAATTTATTAAATTCAGAAATTATTTTAAGCAAATTGCTTTAAAATAGATATTAATATCGGGTTTCTTACTGGCTATATACCTATATACGTTAAGCTTTGCAGACTATCAAGTAGTGATTGCACAAGACCAAGACGACCTCAGCTACATGATGAAGAAACTACAAGAAGAATAAACCAAAGCTGGCCTAGATATTAACCTCGCGAAAACAGAGTACCTATCTACAAGTAAAGAGGACATAAAAGATCTACAGATTGATGACAACGTAACAATCAAAGAAAAGGATAAATTCAAATATTTAAGATTTAAAATCACGAAAAAGGCAACAACAGAGGAAGAAATTACGCAAAGATTAGGACAAACAAGAACTGATCCGCCACGAGTGCGAAACAACTAAAAACACGGTATAAAATCTACTCACCAGTTATATGACATTTACGCTTACACCCTTTCGTTGAACAAGTCCACAAAATGCAATTTGATTGAAGAGTCTTTAGCAATTGAAATTTGAAATTATTGATACGTATTATTTTTCGTCCGCGTTGGCTCAAAACGTAATCAATGTGCAGTTCACTATCCATGTTAAAGGAACAGGGGCAAATGAAAAGAAATTTTTATTTTCGAATAGTTTCAGTATCAATAGAATTTTGTGGAATTCCCAAATAAAAACCAATGAATTGCATTTGCATTAAATACATCCATTTTAGATTTATTCTGTCAAATTACCTAATCTTAGCGGTTTGGAAGAGGTTTATGGTCTATACATGCACGAGGTGCAGTGATGAGTTTACCAATCTCTCGGGATCCATTTTAAAATCACTAGTTTTATGGCGGTGCTGAGTTTGTACTATGTACAAGGGTATTTATGCTAATTGGTGATGAGTTTACGTGTACCATTTTATGTATAGGAACACCTTTCATTTTATTTCTGTTAAAATATTTCATTGTTTCCGGTTTCCCACTTAATTGGAATTAAAGGAATTGGATAATAAAGGAGACCACACACGTAATACAGAAATAAAAATTAAAAATTATGAATGCAAACGATATAAATAAAATATTAACCGAAGTAGCGAAAACAAGAGAAGATGTAGAACATTTAATGAAATCTTTTAAAGAAGAAATTGATGGTCTGAAAAGAAGCATAGAAGCAAGTGAAACGAGAATTATTATGAATGTTGAAGGTTTAAATAAAAAAGTAAAAGATTTAGAGAAAGAAAATTTAGAGTTAAAAAGTAAATTAGAAAAAATAGAAAGAAAATCCAAGGAAAATTCAATTTTTATCTATGGATTAGAATTGAATCAAACAGACATTTCTGCTGAATTCATTTGTGAAAAGCTGAGGGAATTACTAGATATTAATATTTATTTGTCTGATATTAACAACTTTATCTGGTTTAAAAATTCTCAAAACAACCCGATTAAAATAGAATTAGTGTCAAATATAAAGAAAAGAGAGGTTCTTAAAAATTGTAATAGATTGAAAGGAACAACCATAAACATAACTCACGACTATACCCAAAAACAAAGAGAAGAGCAGAAAATATTAAAATACCATCTTAAACTTGCCCGACAGAATTCCAATACTCGAAGCTACATAAAGGGCAATAAACTATTTGTAGACGGAAGTTCTTACTCTTTAGAAGACTTGCAAGATACAGAGGAAAACATACACCAAACAAATAGTGAACCGAATACACCAAGTATCAAAAAGACGACTGAAGCAGAAATATCAGTATTTGAAGAAAAATCAATAGGAACACCCAAAAATCCATCCAATTCGATTAAGAGTAACAACACAAAGAAGAATATAGAAAAAGAAGTGAAAAATAAGTCTACTGAGAACCAAAAGTCAAGGCAGTTTTCTAGGTTACGTTCATCTAATAAATAGGTGTATTTAATACTAATATACCTGTTTATTAAAGTTTTAACATGGATCCATTTATACGTAATTACAATAACAATGAAATTAAAGCTCAAACAATCAATACAATATTAGAATTCAATCATATTAGTAAAAATAGCAATTTACCCTTAAAAATACTGCATATGAATATCCGAAGCGTCCAAAAAAACTTTGACGAATTTATTGTTTTTTTAAGTCATTTTACATCTGATTTTGAAATTATTATTTTAACGGAAACTTTACAGCTCCTTGATTGCAATATATTTCAAATACAGGAATACGAACTCATATATAGTAGAGGTAACTTTAACAGAAATGATGGTGTTATTGTTTATGTAAAAAACAATCTAAACTATAAATACAACATTATTAAGATCTCTGAAATGACAGCAATCGAATTAAACATCTACGGAAAAAATGAAAATATTAAAATCGTTTCTACATACAGATCACCAAGCTCATGCCCAAAGGTATTTAATTCATGCCTTAACAATTATTTACGCAATACAAAGAGGTCGGACATTAATATTTTTGCAGGAGATATTAATATCGACTTATTAGTAGAAGATGATTATGTTTCGGAGTACAAAAACTTACTTAACACGCATGGATATGTATCATATATAAACCAAATCACAAGACGTCACAGTAAAACGTGCCTTGATCATTTCTTTATTGAAAATTCACAAAAAAGTAAACATAAACTTAGTTCTTACATTTTTAACTACGAAATAACTGATCATAGTCCCATTGCATTAATATTAGAAAATATCAACTCTTCAGTTAGTTCCACAAATAAACAAAACACAATGTTCAAAAAATATACTGATTATATACAATTAAAACAAAATTTAAAAAGCGAAAGCTGGATCTCTGTTTATAATTCCACAAACATAAATAATACAACTGAGGAGTTTATCAATACACTACAACGAAATATTGACGTAACAACTAAGGAAGTACAGATTCGAAAAAAATCAAAAAATAAAAAGCCTTGGATCAATTTAGAATTATTAAAAGCTATTGAAGAAAAAAATAATTTGTATAAAAAATCTAAAAAACACCCCAGTGACATAAATATCAGTAACGAATATAAATTATCCAAAAATTATCTCAGCAGATTATTAACAAAAGCAAAAAAGAAATATTTTAATGACTTAATTGATAAAAATACTTGCACTTCAATGGCTCTTTGGACATGTGTCAAAGAATTGTGTGGTTCAACAGTAATTAAAACAGAAATTGAGCAGATAAAGACAGATGATAATTTAATAACAGATCATGGACAAATTGCAGATCTATTTAATAACTATTTCAGTGATTTGGGAAAAAAATATGCTGAGAAAATTGATACACCTCTCAATTATGTTGAAGACATTGATTATGTAAAAAATAGCATATATTTATTTCCAACAAATGAAGATGAAGTCATTAAAACTATACATACACTAAAAAATAAAAAATCGCCAGGTATAGATACCCTCAGATCAGAATTGTTAAAAGAAGTTGCAGAACAAATTGCTAAACCACTGACTTATATAATCAATAAATGTTTCAGATTAGGTATATTTCCCAATGTATTAAAAACAGGTATCATTAAACCGCTTTTTAAAGGTGGAGATCGTAGTGAACTTGGAAACTATAGACCAATAAGCTTGACTTCGAATCTCAGTAAAGTAATAGAAAAAATTATAAAGTCTCGTCTAAATAATTTTTTAAATAAACATAATATATTATCTGAAAGTCAATATGGCTTTAGAGAGGGAAGGTCTACAGAAGATGCAATTGGTAAATTGGTAAAAAATATTTATAATTCTTTAGATAATAAAAAAGCTTCCTTATGTATATTTGTAGATCTCTCTAAAGCATTTGATACTGTAAACCACAAAATACTGTTACACAAACTAAAAAATTACGGAATCAGAGGTGTGGCCTTCAAATTGTTAGAGAGCTACTTAAGTGACAGACAGCAAAAGGTAACTGTAGGTGGTAAAATCAGCATGACCAGAACTGTGACTTACGGAGTCCCACAAGGAACGGTGTTGGGGCCGCTGTTATTTACTATGTATATAAACACATTACTTAAATTACAGACTTCAGGCCAGATCATAAGTTTCGCTGACGATACAGCCATTTTTTATAGCAACAATAATTGGAAAAAGTTAAAGGAAAATGTCGAAATGGACTTTGTAAAAATAAAAAAATGGTTTCAACATAACCAATTAACAATAAATATTGAAAAAACTAAATACTTGCCATTTTCGTCATACACCACTGGGTTACCAAACTTCAACCAACTTGAAATTGACAACGATACAACAATTCCAGAAGCAGAAAAGATTAAGTACCTTGGTATTGTAATAGACAGACACCTAAAATGGGATCATCATATTAAATATGTAGTCCAAAAAATAAGAGGTTTACTCTCAAAATTCAAATATCTTCGCGACTTCTTAGATGTTCACCACTTGAAGATTTTATACTATTCTCTGGTACAATCACAATTAACCTATGGGATTATTGCATGGGGTGGAGCCTACAATGCTCACATTAAAAATCTAAACGTTATACAAAATTGGATAATAAGAATAATATATAGAAGGGGTATAAGATCTTCAGTGGAGCAATTATTCACAGACAGTCATTTCATGGATTTAAACCAGTTGTACTCCTACAAAGCATTATTATATTTACACAATGAGAAATCATTTCTGAATTTTACCCACCATACATATCAAACCAGAAATAGAAACTTAACGATATTAGTACCAAAAAAAGGAAAAACCATTGGCCAACGTTGCATTGATTTTTTGGGTCCAAAAATGTTTAATTGCTTACCATCTAACATCAAAATTATAAACAACTATAAAAAATTAAAAAAAAAATTAAAACAATGGATCCATGGTAATAGATATAAATTGTATGAATTAATAAACAGCTATTAATGAGCTTCAATTTCAAATAAATGTTATATTTTTAAATTTTATGTTATGTATGTTATGTATATTAAACAGTTTGTATGTTACTACTAAGAATTTTTACAATTGTAATTTGTGCGAATATGTTAAAAAAAAATCAACCCTCACGTACAAGTTGTAGTCCATGTGACACACAACTTCTGTGAGTAAATGGGTTTATTTATTGTATAAAATATGTAAATTTATACTGTAACACATTACTTTGTTATAAATAAACTCTATTATTATCCCAGATTTAGCCATACGGCTCACACTCCCTCTAAGGGGAAAATTCACTCATCCCAGATACCTACGGTATCAAAAGGATTGAGCTCTGGTGGGACTCTTTCCGTGTTATCGAGCCCTAGGTGACTTGGTATGTCGGAGTATCTCCCAGAAATTTTCGTACACATCTGGAGGTCGCGAGGAGTACAGCTTTCTGCATGGCCTTATAAAGATGTTCATTTAGACCCAGCTGTTTTATGTTCACTAGGAGGTTCTTGGGAATAACACCAGTAGTAGATAGAACAATAGGTACTGTCTGGGTACTTTCCATTCTCCATTGTCTCTTGATTTGTATTTCCAGATCCCTATACTTGGCGATCTTTTCGTTGTATTTAACAAGCAAATTGTTAGTGTTAGGTATCGCCACATCAATAAGTGTTGTTTGCCTGGTAATTTTATTCACTAGTATGAGATCCGGTCTATTATGGGCCACTGGTTGGTCTGTGAGCACAGTGCGGTCCCAGTATAGCTTGTAGTTGTCATTTTCAAGCATTCTGTCAGGGACATATTGATAATAAGGAAGATGGTCGGTTTGGAGAAGTCCCAGTTTGTCAGCTAGTTCTTGGTGGATAATCTTTCCTACTGAGTCATGGCGTTCTTTATAATCAGTACCGACAAATGCCTGGCAGCCACCGGTAAGATGTTGGATGGTTTCTTGGGCTTGGCATCCATATCGGCATTTGTCGTTTTGGACTTGAGGATCTTTAACAATATATTTCAGGTAATTTTTAGTTGGAATAACCTGATCCTGAATGGCAAGTAGGAAACCCTCAGTCTCGGGAAACATCTTTCCTGATGTCAACCAATAGTTCGACGCTGTATTGTCGACATATTCTTGGTTGATCTCATTGAGATGTCGCCCATGCAGAGGTTTACTCATCCAGGTGCGCATTTTTTCTTGCTTAGTCAGATGGTTTGTGCGCATTTCTTGTTCCCTCAGTTTAAGCGGCGTTGTGTCATCTACTGCGCAAATTGCTCGATGTAAAGTAGATGTCTCAGCCTGTACCTGAAAATAAGATCTTAAATTAGCAATTTGTTTATCTAATTGCTCACCTATATCCATAAGTCCTCTTCCTCCTTGATACCGCGGTAATGTTGTTCTCTCTACTGCACTGCGTGGATGATGTTTTTGCGCCTTTGTGAGAAGTGTTCTTACTTTCCGCTGAAGACCCTCTATATCCGTTTTTGACCACTTTATAATACCAAATGAGTAGCTCAGCGCGGAACAGGCGTACGTATTTAATGCCTTAAACAAATTTTTACTATTAAGATATGACCGATTTAGTTGTCTTATTCTTCGCACGAACTCCGAAGTTAGTTCAGTTTTCATCTGTTTATGGTCAATTTTCCGCGCCTGTTTTACTCCGAGATATTTGTAAATATCATTTTCACCCATTGCCTCGATGTTTTGGCCATCTTGCATATCGAAACCTCCGGGCTGAACCTTTCCTCTGACTATATTAAGTATACGGCACTTGTCTAGTCCAAAGTGCATACTGATATCATTTGAGAAAGTTTCTACAGTTTTTAGCATCTGATCTAAGTGATTTCGAGTGGAAGCCATTAGTTTCAAATCATCCATATACAACAGATGATTAAGCTTCGCCACAACAGTGTTGTTATTTTTGATGCTAAATCCTGAGTCAGTGGAGTTCAGCAGCTGAGATAGTGGGTTCATCGCTAGGCAGAACCAAAGTGGACTCAACGAGTCCCCTGGAAAAGGCCCCGGTTAATAGCGATATCTTCAGTTTCGATATTGGTTTCACCAGGTATTTGAAGGTGAATTTTAGTCTTCCACTTTGTCATTATATGCTTCAAAAAGGTCACGAGATTATCATCGACTTTATATATTTTCAATATATCTATAAGCCATTCATGCGGCACTGAGTCAAAAGCCTTCTTGTAGTCAATGAAGGCAGTAAACAGGTTTCGTTTTTTGGTGTATGCCTGGTTAGAAATGACTGAGTCGATAATAAGTTGTTCTTTGCATCCCATGGAGCCCTTAGCGCATCCTTTCTGTTGGGGCTCTATGATATTGTTCAGAGCACAGTGTTGGTAGATACGCCGGGCCACACAGGATGTGACCAATTTGTACAAAGTTGGAAGACAAGTAATTGGGCGGTACTTGGCTGGATCTTGGGTGTTATTTTGATCCTTCGGTATTAGATAAGTGGTTCCCTGAGTAAGAAATGATGGTATTTCCTGCAAATTAGAAATAATATTATTAATAAATACTGTTAAAAGTTCATGAACACTCCAAAACTTCTTTAACCAGAAGTTTTGAACTCCGTCTGGTCCAGGAGATTTCCAGTTATGAAGCTCTTTGATGATGTTCAAGACTTCTTCAGTGGTAAAAGGTTCATAAGGAATATTCCTATAGTGTTGACAATTGTTCTCCGTGTCTTCAATCCATCCAGCATTGTTGTTATGGGTAGCTGGCGTCGAAAGTTGATTTCCCCAAAACTCATGAATTTCTTCTTGGCTTGGGTAGGATTTATTTAAATTTTCTACAGTGGAATTTAGTTTTCTATAGAAAGCCTTCTCTGAATTCTCAAAAAGTATATTGTCGCATTTACGGTTGTTACTAACTTTGTATCTCCTTAAGCGACCTGAATAAACGGAGAGTTTTTGTTTTAATGTGTCTAGGCAGTGTTGAGCTGTGTTGTTTTCTGGATCATGTTGTGAGTGTCTTGAAGTGTTCAGAATAATTTCTTCAGCTCTTTTAATTAGTTTTTGACTTCTTACTCCTCGGATGTATTCCGTAATTTGCCCAATATCCCTGCGCAATAATTCAATTTTCCTCAGCAGTCTTTTTTCCCTATTATTATTATTATTATATTATTATTTCTCTATTATTATTATTATTATTATTATTAATTGCAGTTATACTAATTACTAATAACTTTTCTTATACTTTGTTATTGTCAAACTATGATCTGGGGTAAATATAAAAGAAATCATACTATATTTTTCAAAAATAAGTGGGTATGTTTAACTTTGCGGGAATGGCGATTTTTTATATTGGCAAGATAGTTGGTTTGATTAGATTGTAAGTAGGGGATCACCGTAGGTTTAAGCAGATGCTTAGAATTTTATTTAAATATAAATGTGTTCAGGTGTAAATATATTGTAATCCTAAAGTCTAGTTTAATTATTTGTTACAGTGACGCAGGCAAGAATTGTACATTTAATATAAATACACACATATGTCCTCCATTAATTTGAAAATTGAATTTTGCAAATGAAAAATTGACGATAAGAAATCATAATCTTTACAATTTACGAAGGGCACTTAATGTGGAGCGGTAGAGAAATCCCAATTTTTGAGAACTTTAATAAACACGGATCTTTCACGTATAGATAAGAACTCTTCAAATAATTTGTATAGAATTTGTACAAAAAATTTTGGTAATGAGAAAAATATACGTGACGGTTGTATATGATAATAAAGATAAAAAGGGTGCGTGATTTTAAAAGGATATATGAATTAACCTTTATATTACAGGGAAGGTACACACGTAAATTATTGCTATTTATTTTCTATTCATTGGACTTTTACACAAATCCAGGTGACTGATTTCTTAGGAGAACTAAAATAATGTAGAAAAATTTGAATAAACAGAGGTGCTTACAGAAAAGGTATATATTGCACTGTAAGGAAACAAATGAATGTGAACTATTCCTTTTTTTATTGCAAATAATAAAATTCCAATGCACTCAATTATTTATCCTTTCAGTAGACGCAACTTGTCAGAAGATCGGTAACCGTCAATTCTAAAGCCGATCGGAAGCTTTCGAGTTTCTCCGGCTCTGTACCTTCTTTTGATAGGTACAGTTATCTACTATGTATCATTGCAGTCATAGTTAAGAGGGTTAGGTAGGGTTAGGTTAGGTTAGGTTATGATTGCAGTGTTGATGCTGGAACTGTAAAGGTCCACATACACACTTCAACTTGTTGTCCAACTTGGTTGTGTTGATGGTGAGATTGAACTGTGAGTGGGCAGGTTGAGCGACTCAAGAAAAAGTTGAACAACCGAGTTGAAGAAATCAAACCGTCTTTGATTTTAGTGGGCGGAGCCTAATGTTGGGCGAAACAGTTGGAGTGTGTGTGGGCATGTTGGTCAACCTGGCTTTCAACGATCAGTTCGTTCGTCTCTAGGTTACTTACTCTGTGGTTCGTCTTATTGTTGTGCACCTGCTAAGTAGATCAAGACTCGTCGTTGTAATTTGTGTCAAGTTTGTACTGTTTATTTCCAGTGTTTATGATGAACTATTGCGATGGTTACCGTACCGAACAATGAAGCATGGGTAAATGTGATTAAGAAGTATCGCAGTCTACCGCAGCTGTGGAAAATAAAATCAGATGTATACAAAAATAAACGCGCGAGAAACAAGGGCCGGGACGAGTTAATAATTCATTTTAAAACAGTTAACCCGATGCGACACTTGATTCAATGAAGAAACGGTTAACTAACATGCGAACGTGCTACCGACGGGAGCTTAAGAAAAAATTAAAAAGTGAAAAATCTGGAGCAGGGGATGAAGATGTGTACGAGCCTACCTTGTGGTATTTTGACAATTTGGAATTTTTGAGGGATCAAGAATTACAATTACCCGGAATATCGACCTTTCCCAACGATGATGATGAATGCAATGATGACTCTGAGGTGAGCATAACTTACAATATTAATATAACTACAATTTGTAATACAATATTTTATGAAATACAAAATTTTAAAGATCATTATATTGCGTTCTGATATAATTGATTACGGGGTATTCTTTTATAGGAAACCACAGAGGTCATGAAGAGAAAGAGAACTGGGAAAAACGACAAGGAAGACTTCTTGAAGAAAGCAGTTGACCATTTGGATGAGTTGAAAACAAAAAGGGTGAACGAAAAAGACGAAGCTACAACATTTGCAGAATCTTGGACAGTGTCATATAGAAAGCTCACTGAAGAACAAAAACTTTTCGCAAAAAAAGCGATAGATGAAATTTTGGTGTTAGGTCAATTAAATCGTCTGAGCCTAAATGTGGTAAATTGCTATACACCAACCGCAACGCCATCACTTTCAGTGAGCTCATATTCTCCACCACGGCAACCATCAAATAATGCGGATTTTGTTACTTCAGAAGCCACCAGGAATGTGGAAAGTGGCGGGTATTATAGTTTTACACAATTAATGCAAGACTCATAATATCAATAATATTGTTTATTAAATCGAATCATGAACAGTTATAAGTTAAAGTCAGTTATTCTTAAAATTTTTATTCTAAACTAATATAAAATAAATATGCATTGCGTTAATTATTATCATTAAAAAAAATTGCCTTGGTCTTCATTATTCCTTTGTGGAACAGCTTGTCCTACCATTTTCCATTGCCATGGAACTGCTCCAGTAGTGTTGAAGTATGTACAAAAATTATTCCTTATTGTTTTACCGTTATTTTGCGGATTTCTACTTCGTGTTGGCTCGAGGGGTAATAAGTGTTCCCTTTCCGATCTCCATGAGCCACATTGAACTTCTCCGTCCTTACGTTTTCTATATCAGCACTTCCAAGCAGATATGTTTGTCTGTTCTTTTTAATAAGAAGGTTATGAAAATAGCAACACGTTAGTACGACTTTGCTCACTTTCTTTATCGTCGTCAGCAATATCGACGCTTTTCTTGTAGTTGAAGCAGCCAGTTTTCGAATATGAACATGTTTCCCGTCTATAGCCCCTATGCAATGTGGAAAGTTCCACTTACGATCAAAACCATCAGAAATCTTCTTCCATTCTTCTTGACTTTCTGGCAACTGGAAAAATTTTTATAATTGTTATTTATTTATGATATGTTTTGTTCCATTTCACCTTAATCGCGTTTTGAATTAATTAATATTTAGATAGTTTTCACACGAATAAATTTACCTTTACGGAAGTCACTTTCGACCGGTCCCGGTCACTCAGTCATCTCAAAGAACATCTCTCTTCATGCTTGCGTTTGACCCTCGGTAATTACGTACCATAATATAAAATACTTGTGGATGATATGAGGTACCAAGCATCAACATTCAAGTACAATTAATATGAAGAACATGACTTTAATTACAACTCTCTCTAGGTACAACTTTTTATCAACTAGAAATGTCCAATAAAGTTTTTTATTTTCAAAATTGTTTTTTTACTATGCTCTGTTTTTAAACCAGGAGGAGTAAACTAAAGAGACAGATTCACACCCTAGAAAGTCACTAGAAAAGTTACCAAATACATATTCTTTTTTATTTGATCATATCGGCCTTCGACGGTAATCCAAAAATATTATATTATACTAATACGTCGCTAAAGAGTTCTAAACACAACTGTTTTTTTTTATATAAAAGCAGACTAAAAATCTAAAAATTAAAAGCATAATGCAGAAAACACAAAGAATCGCCGATATAACGGCTTGTAAACGTGCCTGAGGTTGGACCAATTACAAAAAAAAACATTGCGGCTCGGTAAATTTGAATTACTTCTTCTGGTTTAAAAACAGGGTATAGCAGTCGATCTCTGGACGCTTGCAGTTTATGTGGTAGATCCCATGCAGCATAAGTCTGAGCATCACTGATCTAGACACTAGTACCAAGACAGTGGCGGAATGGGCTGTCAACATCTCTACGGATCTAAGAGAAATGTTTCCACCGACAATTGGTACAACACCAGCGTTGATCTTGGTATAAGCTTGAAGGAAAATGGTTTAACTCTCTCGGGAACAATAAAAGTAAATAGAAGAGAAATTCCTGCATATTTCTCTAAAAATCAAAAACGGCCTATTGGCTCTAATATATTTGGGTTTGGGTCAAGAGAAACACTAGTGTCATGTAAACAAAAAAAAACAAAAACGTTCTGTTATATTCCACTACGCACCATAGGGACGACAATCTTCTTCTTAGGGTGCCTGTCCGTTCCGAACGTTGGCGATCATTCTGGCTATGATGATTTTGTTGGTTGCTATACGAAATAGCTGTGTTGAGGTCTTTCTATACCATGCTCTTAGGTTAGCAAGCCAGGATATTCTGCTTCGTCCTGGGGCTCTTTTTCCTTCAATTTTACCCTGCAAAATGCATTGGAGTAGCTCGTATCTGCCTTGATTTCTCATTATATGTCCCAAGTACTCCAGCTTACGGCTCTTCACAATGTTGGCCAAATCCGCGGTTGCGTTCATCCTCCGCAGTACTTCTTCATTGGTGACTTTGTCTGTCCATGGTATCTTCAGGATTCTTTTGTATAACCATAATTCAAAGGCCTGAAGTTTTGATAGAGTTTCCGCCTTCAATGTCCCCGTTTCTACTCCATACAGAAGCACTGAGTACACGTAACATTTAAGGAGCCTTATTTTTGTTTTCAGGGTGAGGTCATGGCTTTTGAATACAGAGCTCATAGCCAAGAATGCACTTTTGGCCTTTCCGATGCGACATTTAATCTCTTGGGGATTGTCCCATGATGGTGTTGATACCGTAGATAAATTATGCGCACAATATGATGTGGCACGTTTTAGTAGAAAATGGCCTATGGTTGTTTTGTACAGGCTTTTAAATGTTACAGCAATATATTCTTTTGTTATTTACATTTTTTTTTATTTACAGTTAAGGCGCATCATCCTACGTGGTTATTAGCGCCGATCGGTTTGACATTTTTAAATCCTTTTTTTTTAATTGTCGTATTGCCAGATTCCAGTAAGAACCTAAGAAGGTATCCATTGAATTCTGACAGGCAACGGTGGGAGAAATCTTTTTTGGACCTCTACGTCACGGAACAAGACACCCTGGTATCTTTCGGCCGAGTGGGACACTGGGCCAAAAGACCCCAGGGTAGTGCCGGATTAACCGTGTTCCGGCTAAAACCTTAACCACCTTTCCAGAGATGTCACTCAATAAACAACTAAAATAAAAAACTAAAAATTTATATATAACCATACCTATTACCGTAAATCAGAAAATGTTTAGACGTTAGGCCATAAACTAATAAATAATATTAACTATAAATTTTTAGATCCATGGCTTAATTTCCTCCTCTGTCCTCCTGCTCCTTTTTCTTCATATTCCCAGAAATCAGACAGTGTACTTCTCCCCATTCTTTCTCTCCTTCAACATTATGTTTACAATATTTCTTTCATCCAGCCCGAAACCCATTTGCCTCTCGAGATCTCCCATCTCATTTGCCCATCTCTGCCATTAAAAATGTGGGCGGGAGCATCAGTACAGTCTGCCGAGGCAGATTTGCCTATTATATTTGTGAAGGTGCCAAAACTACCATGTCCGGTCAGAAACTGCGTCAGGAAGTAGTCTTTTGAATACTTAATATATACCGATTTTGACATACCTACATAGATTTTACATCTGAGTTAAACTAAGTATATTGGTTAATAAAAGCATTGACTATTACACATTTATTTGTACACGGACTGATACCGGTAGGTTACAATTTTTCCTCTGATTTGAATATGCGGGCCATTCGATTCAGCAATGTTGGACACTCGAACTGTTGAAACACTTATCGTACATTGGATGAACACTACTTCTTCTTCTTCAAGTTCCACTCCTATCGGAGATTGGAAATCATTCTGGCAATTATAATTTTAATTGGTTACTCGCCTGAATAGTTCAATTGAACTGCATCCAAACCACTCACGGAGATTGCGTAGCCACGAGATTTTACGTCTTCCTACGCTTCTTCTACCTTTGATTTTACCCTGCATTATATTCCTTAGTAGTTCGTACTTTTCACCTCTCATGATGTGCCCCAAGTATTCCAATTTCCTGATCTTTATGGAATTTAAAAACTTCGCATTGTTTTCCTAGTTGTTCGAGAACTTGTTCGTTTATTTTGCGATCCATCCATGATATTTTCAAAATGCGTCGGTAACACCACATTTCGAATGCTTCTAGGTTTTTATGTTGGATTTTTTAAGTGTCCAAGCTTCAACTCCATACAAAAGGGTAGAGAAAATATAACATCGAAGCATTCTTATCCGGAGCGATATATTGATATCGCGATTACAAAAAAGTTTTCTCATTCTATTAAAAGTTGACCGCGCAATTTCAATGCGGCATCTTATTTCTTTTGTCTGATCAGTATCTTCTGTGATCCATGCTCCAAGGTATTTGTACGAAGATATTTGTTCAATTTTTGTATTGTCTAGTACTAGCTTAACTTTGATGTTTTGTGCTTTTGTAAATACCATGAACTTTGTTTTCTTCAAATTGATTTTTAGTCCATAATCGTTGCAATATATATTTAGTTGTTCAGCAAGGTGTTGCAGTTCTTCTAGTGTTCCTGCCAAAAGGACGGTGTCGTCAGCATATCTTATGTTATTAAGTGGCTCACCGTTTATTATAAGGCCCTCACTGATCTCGGCAAGCGCTAATTCTGAGATGGCTTCACTGTATAAATTGAATAACAAGGGTGATAAAATACACCCTTGGCGGACCCCACGGCGAATCTGGATATCCTTGGACAGTTCGTTTTCAACTTTCACTTTTGCTGTTTGATTCCAATAGAGGTTACAGATGATTCTAATGTCTCTACTGTCTATGTTTTTATTTAATAAAATTTCTTTAAGTCGATTATGTTGCACTCTGTCAAATGCCTTCTCAAAATCAATGAAACAGGCATATACTTCCTGATTAATATCTACTACACTACAATTATGATTATTTACAATTGTAACATTCAACACAAAATTTTGGCAAATTTAACATTTAGCTTTATGTACAACCACCAGAAGAATCGAAGCCAAAATGTCTAGATACCCAAGACAATAAGGATTCGAATTCGACTAAAGGAGATCTACCATTTGGATGAAGATGTCGTGCCAGTTCAAAGAACTCCTGGAGCAATTGAGAGGTGTGGTGACTGTGGAAGGAAAAAAAATCGAAAAACAAAATTTTTTTGTTCTCTTTGTAAAAAGTATCTTTGTTTGGAATATGTAAATCCCATTTGCAATGACTGTAACAATATTCCGACTTAATTTTATTATGTTTTTTGCCATCTCTTATATTTCTTCTATTTTTATGATAAGTCTTAGTAAAATAATGTTTTATTTTTGTTTAAGATAGTTCTTGAAGACTGATATGTTATGTTTTAATTTTAAATTACTTAATTGTAATTTGTTTAGTAAAAAAGAGAATAAATCAAACCACTTATTACAAAAATTGTGGCCTTTTTTTGTGCTACCTAAATAAACATTTTAATAAACAAAATTTGTCAATAATACTAAATAATGCTAAAAAACTACAAACAATAGATTATTTTATTGAAATTTAACAAAATGCATCCAGAGGACTATTTTTATAATCGGTGTAATAGACCGTATGCGAGTACTGATACACAAAATTAAACTGCGTCTATTGAAAGGTTATACAATACAATGGTTACATGTTAGTCTTATCATTGAATGTTAATCAAACACCCGCTTCAGATTTTGCAACTTTTTCTTTTCATTCGATGTTTGTGATTTTCTTGGCGGCATAACAATTTCCAACTCTGGGTACGACAGGACCCAGTAGTAAATATTCAAATGTTTATATATTTATTATATCGTAAATTTGAGACGTGATGTTTCGTATCCTTAAGATAAGCTTTATATACAATATAACGTATTTGCGTTTTGAAATATCAGTTTGTTTTTTTTTAAATGAAAATAACCCATCTGTATATGGGTCCACCTGTACCCAGAAGTGTTTCCAAATGTACGTGATGTTTGTTTTGTTTATTTTATTGAGAAGGGTGATTAGATTTTATGATTTTTATTTTCGGAAGCGTTTGTCGAGTATCTTTAGTGTTGTACCAAACTTGATCGCTTGAAGGTTTGAAGTTTAGAGTTCAGAATGTAGTGTACAATCATTTGTAAAAAAAAAACAGAATTATAAGCGCTTGCTGAAAAATGAGCTCCAGAAGAGGACTCACGAAAGAGGAATTACGAAAAATCCTTGAAGAAAACTCAGAAAATGAAGATGAATCTACAATTTGGAAACCGTCACTAGTGATAAAGAGTTAGTAGATGAAGAATTTTCTGAAGAAGATCATGTGTCAACGGTAGATGATGACAAAGATGAAAGCGAAAATTTTTAAAATTAAATAGAAGTTCCTGAACAAAAAGATTTACAATATACTGCTCGCTATGGGACAGTTTGGAACAAAAATCCCACCACCTCAGTCACGTGTAAGGTAAGTGGTGACTCAAGTGCTACACATATTTTCTTACTAAATTTGTGGGTTTTACTAATTGCGTTGTATATTGTTTAGATCCATCAATATACTAAATCCTGTGCCTGGTCCGACCTGATATGCCACTCAACGAATTACCGATGAACCTATATCTTCAACGAGATTGTTTTTCACTGATGAAATGTTCAACTTACTCTTAGTGTAAACTAACAGATAACGTGATCGCATACGTAATGAAAAAATGTTAACTGTAAAAGAAATATCACTGAAAGACTTTATTCTAAGAATTCGAAAACTAAGATTTTATAGGTAAATACTTTTATTACAGTTACAAAATAAATTAACTTGAAATTTTGTATTTTTATTCAAGGTTTACTTCTTCTGGCTGGTGTTCATAAAGGTGCCAGAGAATCCTGCAGGAACTTTGGAGCAATTCTGATGGTAGGCCCATTTTTAGAGCTACTATGTCTCTGATACGATTTTGTAATATCTGCCGCTTTTTTACGATTTGATAATAAAGAGAATATACCTATTAGACGGAGGCACGACACGTTAGCTCCAATTAGAAGTTTTTTTGATTTATTTGTAACACAACTTCCAAAATGTTTGTTCCATATGAAAGCCTCACTGTCGACGAATAACTTGTACCATTTATAGGTAAGTGTTCCTTCAGACAGTATATTCCAACAAAACCACGTGGGAAATATGGAATTAAATTATCGTTTTTATCTGATGTCAAAACTGCGTATGTGTATTGTGCAGAAGTGTATACAGGAAAAGCAGAAAATCAGCCCCGTGACGTACATCAGGGCAGAAATGTGGTTTTACGACTTATAAAAGATGTTCAGAATTCTGGGCGAAACATAACCACGGATAATTTTTTTACTGACTACCATTTAGCGACTGAATTATTAAAACGTAAACTAACACTAATTGGAACATTACGAAAGAACAAAACTTTTATTCCAGTTGAATTTCTACCAAATAAAAGTAAAGAAGCACTATCATCAATTTTTGGGTTTCAAAAGAATATGACTTTAGTTTTCATATAGTCCTAAAAAGGGTAAACCTGTTATTATTTTGTCCTCGATGCATTTAGATGACCAGGTGTCATTGCAAGAACCTAAGAAATCAGATATTATTTTAGAATACAATAGAACCAAAGGAGGTGTAGATATAACAGATAAATTAGCGTCAACTTATACCTGCAAAAGAGGAACTAGAAGGTGGCCATTTAGCTTATTATATAATATTTTAGATTTGGCGATAATTAACGCATATGTGTTATATATGCATGTAAATTCATAATATAATCCTCAAACGTTCTACAAAAAATCCAAATAAATTTACATGCAGTAGCTGGAACAAGTGGAAATGCAAATGAAAGTCCAAAACATGGAGGGTGTAAAGACTGCGGATGGGAAAAAGACATAAAATCTCGTTCAAGATGTCAAGCATGTAAGAGGTTTATTTGTCCTTATCATTCAAATATCTTTTGTAAAAGTTGTATTGAATAAATGTATTATTTTAATTGAATATAAAGTTTTATTATATTTTTTATTACAAAAAAATGTTTTTAGTTTTTATACATCGATAACATGAAACTACAAAAGCTTCTACGAATTATTAAAAAAAATTTGAATTTAATTCACAACATTTATGAGTTTTATCCACTGATATTAGGAAGGTTAAGTTGTATATTAAGTTGATTTTTGTTGGTAATTTTTCAAAAAATAAAAAAAGTAGTTCTAATAGCATCTAGTAGCACCAAAATAGCCATTTTTGTTTAATTATTAAAAATAAGTCTTTAAACTCCGGTAATAAATCATTCAATCGTTCAACTTTTCAATCATAATTTTGCACATAAAAAGTTAAAAAAGTTAAAAAGATAAAAGTTTTTTACGTTAAGTAAGGATTTAAAAGTATCAAAAAATTTTATTTTACAATTTGTTTAAAAAAACTATTTAAAAAATTTTTTTCTCTTGACAATATGCACTTTTGTTATGAGGGGACTATTTCAAATAATATTGTGCAAAAATATAAAACGACAATATTTTCCACAGTCAGTGCTCCCATACTACTTCTTCTTTTTGACTGGCTAACCCGGGGTGAGTCTTCGCCGCATCCACTATAGCCCTTTATCTTCTAAGATCTTGGGCTTCCATTTCCCA
Organism: Diabrotica balteata; assembly: GCA_918026665.1. Lineage (NCBI taxonomy): Eukaryota > Metazoa > Arthropoda > Insecta > Coleoptera > Chrysomelidae > Diabrotica > Diabrotica balteata. The sequence continues at coordinate 112,262,874 of OU898278.1, read as the reverse complement.
TTATTGTACCCCAATCTTAGATAAATTAGCGTCAACATGATCCTTACATCTTTTTCTGGGACGAACTACTGATCTTTTAACATCTGGTCTCTCAAAAACACTCTCTTTAGCACTCTGTCTTCCTCTGATCTTACCACATGGCCTGTCCATCTTAACCAGTTCTTTTATATGTCTGACGATGTTTTCAGTACCACAGAGAATTACCAAATCAGCATTGCAGCGCCTTTTCCACTCTCCTGTCAAGTCCTTCCTGACTTAGTAGATTCGAAACAAAAGACTTTTAATCTGAATATATTCCCAGATTGTAAATTTAAACCGTCATATACAACTGATCGATCTATAACGGAAAATGAAACCGTTGATCTGATTCATAAACAAAGAACTCCATCAGCACAAAGAGATATTACTCGCTTCCAAGTACTTTACCTATAAGGAAAAGAAAGATTGGTAATATATCTTTATCATACAAGTCAGAGGAATGAAAAGCAAGTAAAATATCGTCAGATGGTATCAGGCTATTTGAAAACAGTCCAGAGGGATTACCAGAAAATGTAACTTACAAGCTCTACAGTTGGTAATTCAATCCCAATTTTCGAAGTTAGAACTTCAAAAAAGAAAGGTGGCGTTAAAGGTAATGAAATTCCATCATCGCTGGAGGATATTTTTTTAACTCCACATGACATACCTCCACTACTTCAGGCACCTTCTCAGACAAGGAGTTCAAGACCTTCTCAAGGATCAATTGTTTTCGCCTTCACATCAAAATATCTTGTGATAAAATAAAAACAAAAAACGCCCAAAAAAAGTCAAATGCTCAGGCAGATAGAAAAAATGTAAGCAAAAAGGTGCGGGTGTAACTGGAAAGCGAAAATTGTATATTTGCGATTTTTGTAAATAAAAATTTGAAGTCATTTTGCCTCATCGTCGAGGTCATTTTACCCTAACTATGTTGTAAAACGGCCCCGGTTAGAGACCTAACAAAGCAATTGATTTTTTTACATTGTTGCGTGTCCTTGTATCCTTAGGATATAGGACCTATATGTCCCATTAGTGTTAAATGGTGGGATAAGTAAATCTCATCAGTAAAGAAACAAACTCATATTCAAAATAACAAAAAGTACATTACACAAAAAAAACTTTATGAATGATGTGGTAAAAAACAATTTTTACATAGAGGCGCATTGCACGCTGTATAAATAGTTATAGTTCGAGTTTCTGATTTATTTTGTGAACACCTTTTCCTAGTAGTAGTAGGTATTTGTTGTGGCAAATGATCTCCAACGTTGATCATCTGTTTCTGTGGTTTAGATATTCTTTCAGAACGGCCAGTTATTCGTCTCTTTACATTTGATTTCGATCTTCCTAATTCTGCTAGTGGCACCAGAAAATTAAAAAGTGAAATCTTTGTATTATCTAGTTGCACACTTCTTTTATACAATTTCTTGTAAATAATTCAAAAATTTACAATAGCGTACATAACTAATATATAAAAAACTTCTCCGCCAGTTCACAGATTTTCGGTGTATATTGTAAAAAATAATTGCTTCTGAATAAGTGAACGTAACTTTTTCTTCAGTTTTCATCTTTCTGTTTATAATTCCAACAGTTGCACTGTAACAATTATACATCAGCATAAAATCTTTCGTATCTTCCTTTTAGTCGCTAAAATTCCTTCGGATGAAACTAAAAACTCCATATCACCCCTTAATATTTTGTTATTTTCAAATTTGGCTACGTTTACCCGATTTGTTTTATAGGTTTCTATAATATTAAAAATTTAGGGTGTTTAGTAGGTTAAACGAAGTGAAAAATCTATCAAAGCATAGACACACATCTGGTGACCGTATGATGTTGGCTAGAGTTTCAACAACTCGTTCTCCTAGAGTTCCAATAGTTGATATGGATTCTGTTCCGGAATAAATATTGAAATCGAATATATATCCTGTGAAAGAATCACTTCGTTGCCACATTTTTAAACCTCTTTTTACTGGCTTCATCGGAAGATACTGCTTCAGGGCAGATCTTTCTTTGAACAGTCATTGATTCGTCGATAGACTGATGGGAACTCTCAGTCCTCGCCCTTATAAAGGTTGTTTCAAATAAGAAACCACTTCATCGATGTAGTATGTTTTTGACGTATTACCATTTTTTTCAAGATTATTATGGAAGGGCTTAGATAACAGGAATAAACAAAGATCTCTTGAAAATTTATGACGGAATTCGAAAGTGATTTGTTTTGTGGCCAGTAGTGTGCGATAGAGGGTATTTTATTCCAACACATAACCATAGTACAACCAATCACTGTTATAATTTCGTACATATCTGTTTTTTCGTGTTTAAGTTTATATTTCTGGTTTTTTGGAAGCTCTGTGAGCTTTGGTTTGTACAGGAAGCAATATTTATAAATAAACTACGCGGAAATAATTTTAGAAAAATATCAACAGGGCGAGAACCTTTACCCATATTTAGTATTATTATTCCATTTCTCTGGGTAGGAATTTCTTTTGTAGGACAACATTTTCTATTTGGTATTTTTCATTATGTATATATATATATAATATTGTAATAGTTTTGTTTTTATTATTTTTTATGTTATTATTGTTAATAAATATAATTTTAATTGAATTGAAGTGAATTTTAAAAGTATGTAGTTCGTTGTTAATATACTATACCTCGGCTAGCTCAATTATTTGTTCTAAGCAATCTGTCACTGTGTGACGTCAACTCTGTAGTCTCCTGGTAGAGTTCAAAAAGAAATTAAACCAAAATTTACTTTATATTTTTGATAAATTAACCCAAATGAAGCACGTTATTTATTAATATTGAACAAATTTAATATAAACAATAAAATTCGTCTGCAACTTGGGTTGCCTTTAAAAATTTACAAAAATAGGAATCGTGTAAACCTTAATGTGTCGTGAAAATAGAATTTGATTACAAAATGTGGAAACTCTCTACAATTACCATTAAATCTAAATGACTATTGCAACTTTATAAAGTGTTTAAATGAAATATAAAGAAAAGAAAACTGAACACTTTATGCCGCTGACTTATAACTAGCATTAAAATATAATCAAAATTTCAAATGATCCCCAAAATTATTATCCAAACTCACTTTCAAACAGTTCTGATTTTTTTTTTAAAGAAAACTAACTACTCGCAAAATAATCGGTGATACTGGAATATCTATCCTCTCTTCGGAAGTTAAAGGTACGTACTATTATATTTTTATTTTAATGATCATTAATATTTCAATTTTTAAGGCCTATCGCAATTAGTTAATTCATGAATTTTTACTTTTTCAATCTAAATGACATTTCTGCACTCCAATTATAATTTATAAGTCAAAATTTCTCTTACTCTCTGGAACAAATTCTGGATATCTCTATTTGAAAATGTGGAAAAACTAAATTATAATTAAACGATTTTAAAGCACTCCCGGACTATTCCACCTTTTTTAGGGCTCTTCCTCCAAAATTTTCGTCGCCTCCAACAACCTATTCTTCCTTGTTCACCGCCATCGCTAGCACCAACCACCAAAATTATTCGTTGCTAACAGCAACCCCACTTTCTTTTTTCATTCCGTCTTCTATTTTATTCAACCATAAAACTGTCCTGTTTTGACATATTTGTCAAACCACATTAATTTCTCATAAGCACTTTAATCACATCTAATTTGGGAATTTAAAAAAAAAATTCAGATATAAAACTTAACAATACTAATATAATTTATTCTTTTCATCTCCACATCATTGTAATTTATTTAACAAAACCCCTATTAATTTAGTTCCCACAGACTTTTGACAGTTTATTTTTCTGACGTTTATTTTTAAAATTTCTATGTTTAAATAATTTTTTAAGAATTCTTCTTTTTTATTCCTTTTAAGGTTTAGACGATTCACCTATACACTAGGCAACTATACTATTCAGAAATTATTAACACTATACCAGGTAAGTCAAAATTAATTTATTTAGCAATTTACTAATCTTTTCTCCCTTTTATTTCAGAGTCGACCCCACATTGTGATGGCTTCATGAAATTCATGAACAACAAACTCATATAAAAATCCCTTTAAGTTATATCCTCTTTGACCTATTGAAATCATTTCAACTTCCCCCCAATTTGGATTTTGTTCAGTGCTAACTATCAGCACTTACTAAATCTAAATTCTTACCGATAAACTTAAACATTTTATTAATATTAACATAACAATAAACTGACTTTTATTAATAAGCATATCTCTTGAATATTTTTTTTTTAATAATTTACTCTATGAAAAATACAGACTTCTCCAAACAAAATCTACAAATCTTTCACTAATTATATCAACTTCAGAATCAAATATTCCAAGTACTTTCCCAATTTCATTACTTCTTTTCCTGTACTATTTATTTCTCGTACTAATTTCGTAGAAATTCTTATAATTGTTCCCTCTTTATTTTATATCTTTATTCATTTATTTCCGCATATACTATTTCAGTATCTTTATTCATTGCCGCATTATTATTTATTCTTTTTGTATCCGCATATAATATCCATTCCATCATCTCTACATATAACTCTCTATATTTCATATTTCAATATTTCCTATAATTCTATTTTTCCATCTTATTTTCGCATATACTATTTATCATTATAATATTCCCTATTTCCCAATTTCTACAAAATATCGATTTGTCCATAGTACTTTGCTTATTTTATTTATACTTGTAACTCCTATAAATCTACTTGAAAATAAATCAACCTTTTTTGTTTATATAAATTTTATCATTATTCTGTACATTTGTTCCTAATAAATTATTTAATTATCAAATTTATCTCAAGATATGCTTATTTATTAATTATCCTTCTATTTACAAAACTTATATCTTATAATACCAAATTCGTGTCATAATATTGCATTATTTAAATTATTTACAATGTTTTTGTTGATTAGAGTTACTTCTGAACCTGTATCTAATAATAACTTGTATACTGACATCTTGTATGTACCCTTCAATAAACTTTAAAGTATTAGTGTTATTATTTTTATTTAATTCCCCAGTATCTCTAATAAACTCCCTTGGATGTTCATACTTTGATAAGTAGACAATATTATGCACATAGGAGCGGTCCTAAACAAAATTTCTCCCTTCTACATCAACCACTTGCTTCCCCCCTATTCTCCTCTGTTCTAACTACATTCACCTGTCTTCTCTCCTCATTTTCCCCCCCTATTATATCTTGGATTCCCTTCTCTGTAAACTTCCCTATTTCTCGTCTCCTGTGGATAATTTCCCTGGTTCTGTCTCCAATTATTGCCTCTGTCATTCCCTTGTCTCCAGTTATTCTCTCTATCATTGTTTGGATTCCCTTGTCTACGTTCCCAGTTATATCGTCCGATATCTCTCCTGACATTGTTCAAATTCTCTCCCCTATTTGTAAAATCCCTGCTTCTATTTTGTCTCTCAAATTCTCTTTCCCTATAATTATTCCCTCGATTCACATATCCCTGTCTATTTGCTGTGTTATTCCTATATGTCACTGCTCTTGTCCATTTCGATTCTGCGTCCCTACACTCCTCTCAATCCTCTGAAGATATCCTGTCAAACTTTCCATCGTCTTTATATTGTGGAGAGCTATTGTTTTCTGCCATGTTATGGTTATATTGCCTGGCAATGTATAGGACAATCTCCTCTTCTCGCATAGCCGGTTCTAAATATTGTGCTGTCTGGAATAACTGCATTGCGTACAGATTGTAGTTGGTACTTTTTTCATAATTGAATTTCCCAAAATACAACCGCTCCCTGAAACTAGCCTGTTGGTTTTCTCCCCAAAAATAGTTAATAAACTTGGCCTCAAATTCTGCACATTATTTATGGAATTTTCATTATTGCAAAACCATAATAATGGCATGCCCACTAACATGTTTCGAATATTCAATTTCATTTCTATTGGATCCCTTACATTCTTTACCTTGTTTTTGATGATATCTACAAATATTCTAGGATGTAAGTGATTCAGGTTTCCATCAAACTTTATTCCCCCATCATTATAACTTGGCACCACAGTACTCACTACTCTTGTTTGTCCTAGATTGATTCCAAACGCTGAATCTCCTCACTTGCATTTTTAAATTTCTCTCTCAATTCCTCAACTTGTCCCTGTAATACTCTATCTCCCTTTTCCGCCTGATTTGCATGCATACCCCATTTCCAGTTCCAAATTCTGCAAATCCCTTCTTTATATTATTTTTTAATAATGGTAATTTTTTCCTCATAATCCTGAGTTTGCCTTTTAACACTTTCTACCTCCCTAACAATCTCTTTATTCTGCTTATTAACATTCTTTGTTTATTTCCATTGGTAAATTCTCTTTAATGGCTGTTCCCAACTCTACAAATCTGCTCCCAATTTCCTGTCCTATTTCCGCTCTAATTATGGCCTTTTCTCTGGATATCTCCTCCTGTACATTCCTCTTAAAATTCTCACTTTCTCCTCTGACCTGTTCTACTTTCTCTTCTAAACCTTGGGTAATTTGTAGCATCTCTTCCCTGACTATCTTCACTTCTCTTTTGATTTCTTCCCTCATTTTAATTAACTCTTCCTAAGTTCTCCTTTAATATTATTTTCCATTTTGTTCATATCCCCCCTAATATTGTTAATATTACTATCCATTTTGTGCATATCTCCCCTAATATTATGATCCATCTGTTGTAACATCCGCATTATTTGCCTCATATCCATCTGTGTCATCCCTGACTCTCCAACATCTCCTTCCCTACGTCTCTCCTCCTGCACTCTACATTCATTCACACTTTCATCACGTCTATCTCTCACTGTCTCATCCAACTCCTCTCTCAAACTATCTGTTAGACTTCCCTCTCTATCACCTTGTCCTGCTTCTTGTCTGCCTTGCTCTAAATATTGTACTACAAATTCTCCTGATCCTCCTCTGCTTTCTTCATCTACCTGTAATACCCTGTTCCTGTTTCTAACACCTGTTCTCCTTCACTCTCTTTCGGTACGATTTCTTTTCCATTTCTTAAAGTCATTCGGTCTGCCATTTTATCCTAATCTCTATTTATTCTCAAATTTAACTTTAACTACCCCAGAATCTCTACAACTCTAATCACACCAATTTGTTTTTATTTTAATCTGTGTATTATTAATAAATCTGCTTAAAAATTACACCCTTATTTCTGTTTTCCCAGAGGCCCCACGTTGGGCGCCAATTGTAATAGTTTTGTTTTTATTATTTTTATGTTTTATTGTTAATAAATATAATTTTAATTGAATTGAAGTGAATTTTAAAAGTATGTAGTTCGTTGTTAATATACTATAACCTCGGCTAGCTCAATTATTTGTTCTAAGCAATCTGTCACTGTGTGACGTCAACTCTGTAGTCTCCTGGTAGAGTTCAAAAAGAAATTAAACCAAAATTTACTTTATATTTTTGATAAATTAACCCAAATGAAGCACGTTATTTATTAATATTGAACAAATTTAATATAAACAATAAATTCGTCTGCAACTTGGGTTGCCTTTAAAAAATTTACAAAAAATAGGAATCGTGTAAACCTTAATGTGTCGTGAAAATAGAATTTGATTACAAAATGTGGAAACTCTCTACAATTACCTTAAATCTAAATGACTATTGCAACTTTATAAAGTGTTTAAATGAAATATAAAGAAAAGAAAACTGAACACTTTATGCCGCTGACTTATAACTAGCATTAAAATATAATCAAAATTTCAAATGATCCCCAAAATTATTATCCAAACTCACTTTCAAACAGTTCTGATTTTTTTTTTTAAAGAAAACTAACTACTCGCAAAATAATCGGTGATACTGGAATATCTATCCTCTCTTCGAAGTTAAAGGTACGTACTATTATATTTTTATTTTAATGATCATTAATATTTCAATTTTTAAGGCCTATCGCAATTAGTTAATTCATGAATTTTTACTTTTTCAATCTAAATGACATTTCTGCACTCCAATTATAATTTATAAGTCAAAATTTCTCTTACTCTCTGGAACAAATTCTGGATATCTCTATTTGAAAATGTGGAAAAACTAAATTATAATTAAACGATTTTAAAGCACTCCCGGACTATTCCACCTTTTTTAGGGCTCTTCCTCCAAAATTTTCGTCGCCTCCAACAACCTATTCTTCCTTGTTCACCGCCATCGCTAGCACCAACCACCAAAATTATTCGTTGCTAACAGCAACCCCCACTTTCTTTTTTCATTCCGTCTTCTATTTTATTCAACCATAAAACTGTCCTGTTTTGACATATTTGTCAAACCACATTAATTTCTCATAAGCACTTTAATCACATCTAATTTGGGAATTTAAAAAAAAATTCAGATATAAAACTTAAACAATACTAATATAATTTATTCTTTTCATCTCCACATCATTGTAATTTATTTAACAAAACCCCTATTAATTTAGTTCCCACAGACTTTTGACAGTTTATTTTTCTGACGTTTATTTTTAAAATTTCTATGTTTAAATAATTTTTTAAGAATTCTTCTTTTTTATTCCTTTTAAGGTTTAGACGATTCACCTATACACTAGGCAACTATACTATTCAGAAATTATTAACACTATACCAGGTAAGTCAAAATTAATTTATTTAGCAATTTACTAATCTTTTCTCCCTTTTATTTCAGAGTCGACCCACATTGTGATGGCTTCATGAAATTCATGAACAACAAACTCATATAAAAATCCCTTTAAGTTATATCCTCTTTGACCTATTGAAATCATTTCAATATATATATATATATATTATATATATATATATATATATATATATAATATATATATATATATATATATATATATAATATATATATATATATGTATATATAAGCAGTGATGTTTACATCCACACGGTCGGAAGTATTCTCAGGTACTTCATCAGAATCTGAGGCAGAATTGTCACCAGGTACATAATCAGACTCTAAGGCAGCATAAGGTTCTTCCTCGGATTCATTTTCAGAAATTTTTGAGAGGTTTTCAATTTCTTCTGGAAGCTCTTTTTGTGTTAAAAAAACTTCTACGTGCCATAGTAAGTCTGCAACCAAACAAGAGGGGTGAGATAAATACGAGCCGTATAAACTACTACTGGGACACTACAGTCCCGTTTAGAAATTAGGTAAAATCGATGAAAAAATATCAAAAATAAACAATATATATCACTAACCTGTGCTAATCAGTAACTAAATTATACATAATCGGTTAAACAAACAGAGCAGCCACTTTCTATTTACTAAAATTGTATTATTTACGAGTTGTTGATGCACTTGTTTAGTTAACATCAATTTATAGTTTACAGACGTGATATGTAGGTTGCATACTACTGGGTAATGAGTAAGAAATGTCTAAAAATACAGTTGTGTTCAAATAACATGGGCTTTGAGGACAAACATGCCAGCAGATTTTTTGAAATCCGCTGGGACATATATATCCCCACAGTAATAAAAGGGTTAAGAGCTTTTCAAAAATAATTTTATTTTTCTTTTAACTATATACTTAAATATTATTTTCAAAAAAATATGTTCTGCTATACTCCACTTATTGTCTGATTAAACTGTACTTATTTATTTAGTATTTTGTTTTTTCTAGCCTAAAAAAACGGTTTTTTTTTGCCGAGAGGGACCATTTTGCCCTAATCTTCCCTACAGTAGGAAATGTTTTACTTAAAGGTTTTACCATAAATAACAAACTCTTGTATATAAATTCTTCTTTAAAGGTTTTACCATAAATAACAAACAATAACACATTTCTAATCAACAAATAGCAAGTCTTTAAGAATAAACCAAAATGGTGTCTACTTCACTCCACAATCTTTAATATTTCACAAATGTGCAATCCTTTTTTTACACAAAACTATGAAGTTAATAATATTCTAATTGAGATTTTTCTACAAAACAATTAGGCTGTGGAAATAACTGATATCTTTCGTAAAATCCTTAATTTCACTTTGTCTTGAACTGATGGTCTTTCGGCAACTTTAGGATCACTAAAGTTCCAAGGTTGTAAATCTCCAGAAGCAAATAAAATGTAGAAAACCATAGCAAATAGGTAGATTCCAGATGTCGTGCAGAATACGATATTCCATAAGGTTTTATCATTCTAAAATAAATATGTATATATTAATGGAAATAATTTATTGAATTAGAATAGCATTGTAATGTTATTTTAATGTACAGTTAAATATTATTTAAAAAACTCGAACATTGAAATAAAACACTTCTATTGTAATTGTTATATTTAATTAAAAGTTAAATTTTAAAAATATAAATGACTCAAGTTCAAAAGGTTTTGTGACTTATCAGTCCATATTCAGTGAACTTTGTAGCACTTGCAAAATAACCCCAGAACGAAACAGTAGTTGAGTTTAAATGGATCAAAACAATATTTGAAGGTATTCAATTGTATGGCAGTATGCCGATGCTGTTAGATTGCCAACCGGGAACAAGGCATACTCAACTTAGTTGGCATTAAACTTCCTACTGCCTGAGCAAAAACTCGTTCGAGTAGGAACTTATGTTCCCGTAATATAATTTTTAATTAAATTATACCACTTACAACAGAAGTATTTACTTCAATGTTCGAGTATTTTTTAACTATATGGTAGACAGACAACTTCCAGGAATTATCACAAGTTAAAAAAACATTTCTTTTGTTGAGTTCTGTATTTCTGTTCCTGCCATCGTATCTTCGTATCTCATACTTGATGTTAACTAGTCGGTAGTATCATCATTAAGGTTCTCAAAGGGTGTGTCTTTTCCTTTCTCAGTATATTTCAATTCCAACTTTTCTATACCAACTTTGAATGTGCTCCCATTTTTCACTCACTTTTGCATTTAAAATGATATTATATATATATATATATATATATATATATATATATATATATATATATATATATATATATATATATGTATATGTATATATAAGATGGAAGCAACCGTATATACGTATTTCTGACTATTGGTCGTCTTCAGTACGGTGCAGCCAAATTAGAAAAAGAGCAGATTAACTTGAGAAACGATCACTACAGGAGCAATACGACCAATTTGTGGTAATAATGTTAGAAGACTCTGAGGTTTCCACAAATTGCTCGCATTGCTCCTTGTAGTGATTCGATTCAAAACATCGAATTGTTAAACCATCCATCGTCCCCTTTTTCAAAAAAATATAATTTTTTTTTTAATGCTTCTAATAAATAAAAATGAATATTTTCAAAATCTACGTGATTTTTGAGTATAGTCATGCAAAGAGAGAAAACAATTTGTTATATTTTAAATTCAAATTTGAAGCAGTTATACGAGGTTTCATTTTTATATTTTTTAGTTTTGCATATAGCGGGTTAGAGGTTGACACCAATAAAGCCTCCCGACACAAGTGTAACCTCAATCTTTTGTTGATATAAATCGAGAGTTTCGAGATTTGCGATACAAGTCGTATAAATACAGTGAATTTTTGAAGCAAGTCAGTCGAAAAAAGGGTCTTCGCTGAGAACATCTTTGAGCAATATTTTTTTACAATTTTCGGAGAAGATTATCACAACAACTATAGCTCACTGAAATGGTTTCTGTATTTGGGAATCACACCAGTCAATTATTTCCCGCTAGTATTACAAATTTCAACGTAGTCGCTACAGTGTCACCGACGAATCCAGGCCAAGTCCACCCAAAACAGCAGTCAAATAGTAAAACATTACGATTTGTCAGTTAATTAAGAATGACCGCCGTGTAACATACTGAAAGATAGAGGCATTTTTGAGCAATACAAAGACCTCGATCCAAAAGGTCCTACATGAAGAACTGGGTGTTACAAAGTTACTTTCCCGTTGGATCCCTCATTTGCTCACAGAAGAGCAAACAGCGGTTCGCGTCAAATTCTGTCGAAAAACATCGAACAGTTCAACAAAAAAAAAACATTTATACAGCAAACGCCTGTATGGATGTTTTATGATGAGAAAATACCAACAAAAGTGATCCGTTCTTGAATTATGTCAAATAAAATGGTCGCAACTTTTGTGTCAAGATTTGTTCATGGCATTACATATCATAGTTTTCGTACTAAATTGTTAGTAATTAAAAAACATTGTCAATATTTCTGCAGAAAATATATACTTTTGTTGGACTATATATAATTCTCTTCACCATCTCATTTTAAAGATACTATAATAATTTCCAAAAAATTGACGAAAACGGTTAGATTTCTAGTGCCTCCGTTTAAAAAAATATATGTGCAAAAAACTGGAAGCATTTGAGATGAGGCTTTATTGGAGAATACTTAAGATTCCATGGATTGACCAAGTCACAAATGAGGAGGTCCTCAGAAGAATGAACAAAAACCGAGAGGTACTGACCACCATTAAATCTCGAAAGTTACAATTCTTCGGACATATTATGCGAAATGAATGCGAGCGAGGTCCAGGAAGAAGAAAAACATCTGATTAAAGAATCTCAGAATCTGGTTCAATACAACATATGTGCAGCTTTTCCGCGCTGCTGTAGATAAGATAAAGATTGCCATGATGATCGCCAACATTCTTAACGGATAGGCACATCAAGAAGAAGAAGAAGTCTTTACTCTTTCAGCAAGTATTTACTCGATGAAGGGGGTAATTTCTGAGTATCCAACAGAAATAGCTTGAAATAATAAAGAAAGAAATAAAAGCATCTTTTAAGCAATTGATTTTTTGAAAATTCTACTGTGACTTTACTCTTTAAAAACAACCTCAAATTAAAAAGCTTAACATAAGACGAGAAGGCATATGAAACTCAGAAACGAGACCATTGATAACCCAAAATAGAAGAAATAATATGTCGCATAGTAAAAGTCGCATATCTACAGATTATATATATATATATATATATATATATATATATATATATATATATATATATAATATATATATATATATATGTATATATATATATATATATATATGTATATATATATATATATATATATATATATATATATATATAATATATATATATATATATATATCGGAAAAAGGAGTACGACCGTCAATCCAATATATATATATAAGGATCACTCAGACGAGTGGTGGGTTCTTATATCGGTCTCTAGGTGGAGAAATAAAAGACAAAGTTGATAGGCTACTTTATCTATTTTGAAGACGTTTCGCTTTCGAGTTTTGAAAGCATCATCAGTTCATCTAAAAAATTATTACAATATGAGAACCACACAATCATGGAAACGATGTTAATTGTTACCTTAAAAAGATATGTAGCAGTCAATGTTATTAACAAACATGTGAATGAAACTAAGTAAATGGACATAATACGCTGATCTTGTATAAACAGTTAAGCAACTAACAACATATATGAACTTGTAAAAAATTAGCACAGCAAATGACCATGTGGTCTAAAGTAAATTCTATGTTATTTTATGTTAATAAGTGAGTAAGAACCAAGAAAATCATAAATAACTTCCAACTATTTAATGGATATTAAGCTTTGATTTTAACTTTAGGTAGCATTATAAGTGATATTAATAAAATCTTAAAAAATAGTAAATATGAAGTTACCGATCAAAGCCCTATGAATGTCGCCGGGAAAATGGCGTTTAATGAAACAGGAACGAACTAAACCGCAAAAAGACAGCCAACCTTGAGGTCAAAATTACTTTTGACAGATCAACAAGGTGTAAATACCAACCCAAATTTTGGGCGGTTAATTTAAGTTTAACTGAGTTTGGATGAATACCCGGTTGCAAAGGACAACACAGTGAAAAAAGTTGGTAGTGTAAACACAACTCCCCTCACTAATCAGCCCAAATTTACAAACAGGAGATTTTCATTCAACCTCATAAGTATGTAATGACGTTAATCATTATGGCTAGTTAAACAGCCAGGAGGTTAACGATTTTATAATTTCCAAACAGCCCAAGGTTCAATATACTTGGAGCTGTGATTTGCAAAGGATTCTATGAATCAATTACAATATTTGTATTATTTTAATATAAAATTTGAAACACTAATTCAAGTAATTAGCGTATTGAAATGCAATGTGGGTTGCATATGTAATAGTAATTTTAAGTAAAGATATTAAGTTATTTTATTGATATATTTATTTATTTTATTTCTATTTATGTATATAAATTGTTTTATGAAAAATGGAAAAAAAAGTTCAACTAGTACACCTAATATGACATTAACGTAGTGAAAAGATTAAGTAGCCTAATTCTGCAAAATTAAAGCATGATATATTTGGCTCAAGTTACTTATGTCAGTTCTCTTATTCAATGCATTAGGGTGTTTTAATATTGAACACATTTCCAAAAACTGTCTTTTAGCTAGATTGCGTTCAGTGGCAAGGATCTTAACTTCATTAAAATCCACTTCATGTTTAGTATTTATCGCATGTTGTGCTAGGGCACAAGTGTGTTTCGATAAATTAATGTCGCTACGATGTGAAGTGAGACGACCTTTTAATGATCTACCAGATTGACCAATGTAACATAAATCGCAATTAGCGCATGGAATTTTATAAATTGTGTTAACTTGTTCCAAAGTGGACAAGGGTGTTTTAGTTTTAGAGAACAAATTTCTAACAGTTTTTGCATTCTTAACAGCAATTTTAACAGGTATATTATTTTGTTTATACAATTTAATAAGTTTCTCAGTAACTTGAGGGAAATAAGGTAAGGAAGAGTAATGTGTGATAGTATTCTCAAGAACGGTATTATGCAGAACAGTGCTATTTATAGAATTATTAGAGATGTTTCTAAGTTGGTCACCATCGGGTATGTCATAAATTGAGGATCCATAACTATGCGAATAAAGGTATTATTGATGATAGAGGAAGGATATGAATATCTCTATTAGAATATTTCTCAATAACTTAAAGGATTCCCTTCGATTAATTGACGTCAATTCCTTACCTTATTTCCCTCAAGTTACTGAGAAACTTATTAAATTGTACAAACAAAATAATATACCTGTTAAAATTGCTGTTAAGAATGCAAAAACTGTTAGAAATTTGTTCTCTAAAACTAAAACACCCTTGTCCACTTTGGAACAAGTTAACACAATTTATAAAATTCCATGCGCTAATTGCGATTTATGTTACATTGGTCAATCTGGCAGATCATTAAAAGGTCGTCTCACTTCACATCGTAGCGACATTAATTTATCGAAACACACTTGTGCCCTAGCACAACATGCGATAAATACTAAACATGAAGTGGATTTTAATGAAGTTAAGATCCTTGCCACTGAACGCAATCTAGCTAAAAGACAGTTTTTGGAAATGTGTTCAATATTAAAACACCCTAATGCATTGAATAAGAGAACTGACATAAGTAACTTGAGCCAAATATATCATGCTTTAATTTTGCAGAATTAGGCTACTTAATCTTTTCACTACGTTAATGTCATATTAGGTGTACTAGTTGAACTTTTTTTTCCATTTTTCATAAAACAATTTATATACATAAATAGAAATAAAATAAATAAATATATCAATAAAATAACTTAATATCTTTACTTAAAATTACTATTACATATGCAACCCACATTGCATTTCAATACGCTAATTACTTGAATTAGTGTCTCAAATTTTATATTAAAATAATACAAATATTGTAATTGATTCATAGAATCCTTTGCAAATCACAGCTCCAAGTATATTGAACCTTGGGCTGTTTGGAAATTATAAAATCGTTAACCTCCTGGCTGTTTAACTAGCCATAATGATTAACGTCATTACATACTTATGAGGTTGAATGAAAATCTCCTGTTTGTAAATTTGGGCTGATTAGTGAGGGGAGTTGTGTTTACACTACCAACTTTTTTCACTGTGTTGTCCTTTGCAACCGGGTATTCATCCAAACTCAGTTAAACTTAAATTAACCGCCCAAAATTTGGGTTGGTATTTACACCTTGTTGATCTGTCAAAAGTAATTTTGACCTCAAGGTTGGCTGTCTTTTTGCGGTTTAGTTCGTTCCTGTTTCATTAAACGCCATTTTCCCGGCGACATTCATAGGGCTTTGATCGGTAACTTCATATTTACTATTTTTTAAGATTTTATTAATATCACTTATAATGCTACCTAAAGTTAAAATCAAAGCTTAATATCCATTAAATAGTTGGAAGTTATTTATGATTTTCTTGGTTCTTACTCACTTATTAACATAAAATAACATAGAATTTACTTTAGACCACATGGTCATTTGCTGTGCTAATTTTTTACAAGTTCATATATGTTGTTAGTTGCTTAACTGTTTATACAAGATCAGCGTATTATGTCCATTTACTTAGTTTCATTCACATGTTTGTTAATAACATTGACTGCTACATATCTTTTTAAGGTAACAATTAACATCGTTTCCATGATTGTGTGGTTCTCATATTGTAATAATTTTTTAGATGAACTGATGATGCTTTCAAAACTCGAAAGCGAAACGTCTTCAAAATAGATAAAGTAGCCTATCAACTTTGTCTTTTATTTCTCCACCTAGAGACCGATATAAGAACCCACCACTCGTCTGAGTGATCCTTATATATATATATATATATATATATATATTATATATATATATATAAGAAAATATTAACCTTGAACTAGCTTAAGTTCGCCGACTTCAGATTTCATCATCCCATTCCCATAGAAACCGCTGAGCACGCAGTAGAACTTTGTACAAACCGTATAAAGTTCAAAAATCTCCGAACAAACTCACTCCTGTAATCTACGGAAGGAACACCTAGTGAAGCCCCTGGTAGCTGAGCAGAGATAAAAAGGCGTTCCGATGTCCTTCTTTATGTAAGTGGATTTTGAATCATCTCGTTAACAATTTTGTTATAATAATTTACGAAATTTACTATATTGCATAGTCAATTAATCAAGATACATAAAAAAATAATAAAAGTTGATTATCTAATATTTGAAATTATTGATATTGACATATTTCTTTCATATTATTTTATACTGATATTTTATTGACATATTTTTTTACTTGCTATATTTTTGGTATATTTTCTCTTGATATATTTTTATTTGATATTGACTAAATACTAATTTGATACATTTTTATTGATATATTATTTGATATTTTAAATTGGTACATTTTTGTCCTTTATATACCACCACATTTTTTTCTCCCTTATATACTGATTTATTTTATACTTCTTTATACTTCTATTTTTCATTTTCGTTAAAAAAAAAATATCTCGAAAAATGCCAAACTCAACAAGAAATCGAACCATACAAGCTTTCGTAAATATTTTCCCTTATCCCATAATTTGAAGGCGATCCGATTTCTCTTTCTACATTTTTATTTCTTATACAAAAATAAAACAATTATTAAATCTACATTTCGGAGACAGTAGAGACCTGACCTCCTTAATACAAGACTTACAAAGACTAAGACAACTATCTAACGAATCTCCTCTAACTTTCTTTAATCGCTTACAAAAATGCACGCCTCGATCCAAATAGCAAATTTATCTCCAGATCAAAAAACCGCCCAATGTTAATCGATACCATAGCCCTAAACACACTTTTAACCGGTTTAGAACCCCGTCTAGGACAAATTATTAGAGCTAGTAATCCAAAAGATCTCATTGAAGCAAGCAATCGTATTAGACGCGAACTTCAATTGTCATGTTTTGAAGAACAAAAATCCAATTCTAGATCAACTATTCCTAAACCCTCTCAACCAATGAGAAGACCCTCATCTCAGTTTACAAAATGTACAAATTGTGGCCGCATTGGTCATCTAAATACTGAATGCCGCTCTTCACGTTTCGTAGAGCCAAACCAAACTTTTTCTAGGCCACACGGTTACCAAAATCCAATGTAATAATGGACCTAACAACTATCAAAACAATCAGAACCCTAATAGGAATCAATATTCTTCCAACAATCCAAATTTCAACCAACAGAGACCTTCCTTTTCATCTCAAAATCAAAATCGTCCTTCTGTTATTCAAAGACACCCAAACTTACAACGGGCACATGTTTTAAACGAATACCCTGATGAAATGACGACTAACTATTATACAGATGATTACTACACAGATAATTATTATAATACCGATAACTATGAAAACTATGACACAGATTATTATGCAGAAAATAATCCACAAACTGATAACTTTTACGAAACCAATAACACTCAAAATTATCAGGATTTTCTTTCACTTTAGAATCAAAATCATCCTCCCAATCATACGAACCACTCAACGGATATTACGAATATCCAAGAACAAATTCAAGCACTCAACTTGGACAACTTCCATCCGGATCTCAACTTTCTCGAACAGACATTCATGTAACCCCATTTCATACAATGAGTTCCAAAAATTTATATTACATTAACGATGCTACCAACACTTTTAAACTTTTAATCGACACAGGTGCTGGAATCACTGTTTTCAAAGAAAACACAGCACGCAATTATCATAATAGATTTCCTGAAAACGTTACTATTCAAGGTATAACCGATCAAAAATTATTAATAACAGAATCTGTCCTGATTCCTTTCACTGACGATAATCCTCACAAAGTCTTTATTTTCAATTTAGACATTCATTTCGATGGCGTAATAGGCCTAGACTTTCTAGATCATTATGAATGCGTAATAGATCTCAAATCCCGACAGTTGCATACACATTTTAAAACTCCCACCCTTCACAAAGTAGGACATGAGACAAACACACCTCCTAAAGACAAAACACAGACACACCCTACAGAAACAAGACAAAACGAACCTAAAATAAAAATTAAATCAGATTATAAACAGGAATCAAATTTAAAATACCAAAACCCTATAAATGAAAAATACACTATCATAAAAAACCGAGATCAAGACAAAAATCTTGAAAGACCGGAGAGAAAACGAATAAAAGGAAAAAACAGAATTGCCATTGACAGCTGGACCGAACAAATATGCAAACTAAAAATGCAACTTATCAAATACAGATGCCATACTATCAGCTCAAGAAATAGAAAAAGTAAGATTATCTCATGCATTAGTCCATGTAGACGAAATACTAGATAGAACTAGAATAGTACTAGATAGAACACGAATAATTAAAGAACAACTAAGAATTGATCATCTAAATTGAGAAGAACAAGAACAAATTCTAGATATATGTACTGAATATGCAGATATATTTTATGTCGACGGCAACAAACTCACCTTCACAAACGAAATCAAACACAAAATCGAAACAAACAACGCTAAACCTATCTTCACTAAATCCTATAGATATCCTCAAATACATAAGGAAGAGGTAAAGACGCAAATTAATAAAATGTTAAAAGAAGGAATAATCCAGAAAAGCGTCTCGCCCTGGTCGAGTCCAGTCTGGGTCGTACCGAAGAAATTAGATGAGTCAGGAAAACAAAAATGGCGAGTTCTTATTGATTATCAAAAACTTAACCAACTCACAGTACAAGACCGTTATCCTCTACCACAAATATCAGAACTATTGGACCAACTAGGAAGATGCCAATACTTCACAACACTAGATTTAGCGTCTGGATTTCACCAGATCGAAATCGAGCCACAAGACATCCAGAAAACGGCCTCTTCGGTCGAAAATGGACATTACGAATTTATGCGCATGCCATTCGGACTAATGAGTGCTCCATCTACTACTAAAATCTCCTAAAAAAATCAAATATCTGTTACCACTTCAGTTATAAGAACTTTCAACACTACAATTCAAAAATTGCAAATAGACGAAGAAACTTTTAACAAAGACTTCAAAACTATCGAGACTACACTTCTGGACATTATTAATGACATCTCCTTTTACCAAGCACAATTACAAATACTAGATTTATGTGAGTCCTTAATGTAAAGCTACGTATTTTTAGAAAATTATTTAAATTATATACTGAATTCTATCACATTCTCTCGCCTGCAAATTCTATATAGTTCTATTATTTCGTCCATAGACTTAATGGACGCATTAAAAGAAATCTCACAGTTATTACAAAATAACGTATTGCCTCTATCCACTTATATGTCAAATATAGCTCAGTATATTGATATAACGAAACTACAAGCTTATCTGCTTGATTCAAAAATTGTTTTCGTTCTCGAAATTCCGTTAGTTGATCCCGAAATATTCACCTTGTATCAATTATATTCAATACCAATATTAGATAATCAAATTGGTTTTCATCATATACTTTCAACTGTTCATAAATACAAAGCGCGAGATGATGATTCAATTTCATATGTCTTACCCATGGACACCGAAAAAATGCAAACAAATCAGTCAAAACCAAAGAATGTGTACAGACATTCTTCTGTATCCCATAGACACAGATGCTATATGTGAAGACCAGCTTTTGAAACATCTCAGCAACTTACCAAAAACTTGCCAGATGTCCATGCTCTTGGCACAAGGTTACAATGTACAAGAAATTGACCGAAATTTATGGTTACTAACCATTTCCGATCCATTCTTCTTCTTTTTCAGTGCCTTATCCGGTCCGGATGTTGGCGATCATCAATGCTATCATGGTTTTGTTGACTGCTCTGCGAAACAGCTCCGCTGAGGTCATCCCAAACCATTGTCCGAGATTTTTCAACCACGAGATACGACGGCGTCCCGGTCCTCTTCTGCCAAATACTTTACCCTGCATAACGAGTTGAAGAATTCGATATTTTTCTTCGTTCCACATCACGTGGCCGAGGTACTCAAGCTTACGTTGTTTAATTAAATTAAACACTTCTTTTTCTTTTGTCATGCGCTGTAGGAGCTCAACGTTGGTGACATGGTCCACATAAGATATTTTTGTATCCTTCTGTATATCCACATCATGAAGGCTTCGATTCGTTTTTCAGTGGCTTGCGTCAGTGTCCAGGCTTCAACTCCAAATAGTAACACTGGAAAAACGTAGCACCTCACTATCCGCATCTTGGTTCCCAAACTGAGATCACTGCAACACAGCAAGGATCTCAACTTAATAAATGTAGACCGTGCATTTTAATTCTGGATCTAATCTCTTGAGCGTAGTCCCATTGTGAGTTGAGGGTAGTTCCGAGGTAAGTGAATTTGTCGACTCTCTGGATCTCTTTGCTACCTGCCATTAATGCCCCGGGATCTAAATTTGTACGGCTGACAACCATGAATTTAGTTTTCTTAATATTAAGGTTCAGTCCGTATGTTACACTCACAGTTCGCACTCGGTCTAGTAAGGCCTGCAGATCGTTTAGGCTGGTTCATCGAGCAATAAGACAAAAGAGGGAATCTAATCCTTATGAAAAGGAGACCAAAAAAGTGGCCTCTGATGGCGGACATATCCGGAAATGCGAATGCGCCAAATTTAAATTTTCCAACACTTATCAACAGTAGCTATATAATATTTCGCAAAATGTGTCTTAGACGAGAAAGTTTTAATTAATTATTAACGATAATAGTTTAAAATGCGACACAATTGTTAAAAAACTTCAATATAAATAAGATTTCATGTGACATTTGGGACAAACAATAACATAACCCAACTAAATTTGATGTCAAACAAGGAAAGAGACTCTCTTTCCTTGTTTAATGTGGCCTCTAAAGATCGCACTTCCTGTCTAACAATATGTTTGCCCCCACTACCTTTACATTCCCTCTATTGTCTTTTTGCTCGATGGGCTGGTTGCTAGTAACACAGTGTCATCGGCGTAGAGGATATTATTGATGTATTCACCGTTCACTCTGATTCCCATCTCTAGGTTTGTGAGGGCTTCAGTAAAAATCTCCTCAGAGTATATATTGAAAAGAGTCGGCGATAGCACACATCCTTGCCATACTCCTCGCATGATCTTTACTTGGTCGGTCAGCTGATCTTCGACCTTGACCGATCCATTACCAGTAACAATCAAATGTGCAAGAAAAGACGTCACTACACAAATAATCAAAACAAATTCAATCTTGAGATTAATTCCCGAATGTATTGCATTCATCGGCAGTACCAGAATTCGTGCTAGAGACCAAATTGAGAAATATACAAATATCACGTATAGAAGTCACCCAGTTAACGTACCCTACAGATGCTGTGATCATTTTGAGACAAAAAGTCACCTATCAAAATTGAAACCACTAAAACTCAGTAAGATCAACGTAGATGACTTAAATATTGCACAACACAAATTGGACCAATATTCAGAAGAACTGGACCATATTATGAGCCAATCATTCATTGAGAAACATCTACCCTTATTCACTATATCAACCTTATCCCTGATTATTATCCTAGTTATTTATACCTTTTCTGCAAATACCGAACCAAAATATTCCCAAAAATTGCAATCTCCTTGTCCCAGGATCAGCCTCCAACTTCATTACCACGCAGAAATTCCATTAGACAGAAACTTCAAAGCTTAACCTCCTTCAGAAGAAGACCCAATGTCCAACAAGAAAGCAAAGCAGAAACACCAATTACTCTGTAAAAGTCAAAGCAATGGCATTGACTTTTCACTAATAAGGGGAGCTGTTATATGAGAAAATATTAACCTTGAACTAGCTTAAGTTCGCCGACTTCAGATTTCATCATCCCATTCCCATAGAAACCGCTGAGCACGCAGTAGAACTTTGTACGAACCGTTGGCCAATATTCATGGGAACAGCGATTCAGCACTTCATACCAAACCTATAAATTACCATTTTCAGATGCCGGAACCACTCTTAGCTGCAACTTCGACCAGTCCAGTTATTGTAGTCATTTTAAATTAATTTAATTTTGTACTATTATTTAATATTTAATTTGTAACAAACAAAGTTCTTTTTTAAAAAGTAAATACGTGATTAGTGATCTAACATATATATGTTACTTTACAGTAACTTACCTCTTCAAAACCACTTATAATTCTGATCAAATCTACAGCCAATGGTGCCAAAATGGAACAAATTGTAGCAAAACTATTTGTGATAGCCATGAGAGTACCAGCATGAATAGGTGATAGGTCTATATGATTAATGTTAAAACCGGAATACTGGGCAGCGTTGAATCCCATGGCAATAACCAATAGGGATATCGTACTCCATTTGGTGTCAATAAAACATAACGATATTAAAGCCACAGCTGGAAATGCCAGTCCTAAAAATTAATTATAAGAACAAGTAATATTAATAGTCAAATAAAGAGCTTATTTTATAGTTGTAATAATCGTCATCATCATCATTTTTAGCATATTCTACCGGTTATGTGTATCTCCCTTACATAGTCATTCTTCATTTCAGCCCACAATTGTTCTAATATTCGCTTTTCTTTGCCATGTTGTACCACCTTTTTTTCATTATGTCATAGTTATATATTACATTTGGACGCCTTCTTGGTCTTTTGACGCCTCTTGGATACCACAGTGTAATTCTAGTGGATCACCTATTGTCAGTTTTTCTCGCTAAATATCCCGCCCACTGCTATTTTAAAGATTTAATTCTGTGGATTACATCAGTGACTTTAGATTTCTGTCTGATCCATTCTATTATTTTTAGATCTCTCTTTGTGATACCTATCATGCATAGCTCCATTGACCTTTGAGTGACTTTAAGTTTCGATATTACATCTTTCTTTAGCGTCCAAGTTTCACAGCCGTATGTCATGATCGGTAGTATACACTGATCGGATGCTTTTTTCTTCAAATGGAGTGGCATCTACGATTTGAATATAACTGCATTTCTACGAAAAGATGCCCAAGAAAGTTTGATTCTTCTGTTGATTTCTGGAATTAAGGAGCCACAACAGATGAAACACTCTTAAAAAATAACGTAAAAGATTTTATACAAAAGCACCTAAAAGAGGATGTCGAGATAGAATCTGCAATGAAGCTACAAAACAATGTATGTCTGGTACAAATAAAGGATTATGGCGAAACAATTAGGGTAATGAAAGAAAAAAGCAAACTCAGATTTCTTACTGGAGAAAAGATCTTCATCAACGATGACCTGACCGAAAAAGAAAGACACATGAGGCATAAAATTGTAAATAAAGGCAATCATTTAAGAGCTGAAGGTAAACATGTGAAGATAGGGTATAAAAAACTAACTGGGGATGTTATAAAATGGGTACGGGCCGGACATGGTACTTTCAAACGAGAAAATTCTAGAAATATGGACCCAAAAAACGGCATATAGTAGTGGAAAAAGAAAAAGATGGCCCATTATGCCAACGGACCCTAGCGATGAACAGGAAAAAGAGTTTGAACATAAATAGCAAAATAAAAAATACGAATATGTACCTAAATATTCCGACATGGAATGTACGAGGAGTATACGAGAAGGGAGCATTAATTAACCTAATTGAAAAACTTAAAAAATAATATAAAATACACATCATAGCAATACAGGAGAAACATTTAACTGGAAACAATAAGTAGAGGCGATAATAGGAGTTTTGGAGTGGGTTTTCTGGTACATGAAGACGTGGAGCAGGTAAAACGATTCGTAGTAAAATATGACAGAATGTGTGCAATTAGAATTAAAGGAAAAGAGAACATGATATCGCTGATAAATATACATGCTCCAACAGAAGAAAAAGGAGAAGAAGTGAAAGATGAATTTTATGAAATGTTAGAGTCATGGTCTGAAGAAATGCCCAGACAAGATATTAAAATTATTATAGACGACGACAATGCAAAGGTTGGAAGAGAAGATATATATAAAATATAACAGTGGGTGAAAGTAAACATTTGAATACAAATGATAATGGACAAGTTCGCCAATTTAATAACAAATGTGAAAACGTGTAGAGGTGCTGACGTAGACTCAGATCATTTTTTGGTTAGAATATAATTAAAAAGCAATAAACCGGAAAAAGAAAGTGCAACGTAAATTTAATTTTGAAAAACTGCGAAAATTTAAGTTAGCGCAGGATTATCAAAAGGATATTCAAGAAACCTACGCCAAATAAAATAGTACTACTAATGTGAGTAACATACAACAAAAGTTCTTGAAAATGACAAACACTATAAAGGAAGGAACGTCGAAGAACGTACCAAGAACAAAAAGATTTAGAAAAAAACACTGGTTCGATGACGAATGTAGAACAGAGTTAAAAAAAGATTAGATTTGAGATAAAAAGTTTACGATCGCAAAAACAAGACGACCTAGAAAGGTATGCCGAACAACGAAAAAAGGTAAAGATAATCCTAAGGGAGCGGAAACGAAAGTATATGGATGATAAAATAAAGCGCATTGGAGAAACTTACAAGAAAAATGGAATAAAAATTTTTTACAAAGAAGTAAAATACATTAAAACTGGGTATCAGGGAAGAACGATGAATGTAAAAGATAAGCAGGGAAACCTGATAGTGGACGAAGACCAAATATGTGAATTTATTATGTTCCTATTATTATGTTCCTAAACGTCAAATAGTAATAGAAGAAATACCAAAGCGCACAAGAGAAGAATTGAAGAAATAATAAAAGATATGAAAAATCAAAAAAGCCCCGGGGAGAGCGGCATTGTGGCAGAGAACATAAAATATGGAGGAGAGATCTTAATAAACCAACTTGGTGAGCTAATACTAGAAGTATGGATGCCGAAGAAATACCTCAAGAATGGAATAGGTCGATTATAATTCCTATACACAAAAAGGAAGAGAGAACTGAATGCGCAAACTATAGAGGAATATCTTTATTAGAGGTTATATATAGAGTACTCGCCATACTAATTAAAAAACGATTAGAAATATATATAGAGAAGAATCTAGGAGAATACCAGAAAGTATTTCGGAAAGGAAAATCAACAACCGATCAAATTTTTATGCTAAAAGAAATCCTGATCAATTGCTATGAATACAACATTTCAGCACAAGTAATTTTATTGATTACAAAGTTGCCTACGATACAATAGACAGAAACAACTTAATATCTTTGTGATAATTACATATCTCGTGGTTGAACCTTATTCTCCACATACCAATGTCGCAAATAGGTCCTAATATACTTCCCAATATCTTTCTTTCAAAAGTATTAATAAGGTTTATTGTTTTTTCTGCCATGATCCATGTTTCTTCGCGTCATGATCTATGTGTTGTATTGTGTTGTATTGGTTTAATATATTTTAACTTTACTTCCCTTATGTCTTTGGGTCCAAATACTTGCGACAGAGAAAGGTAAGCTCTATTAGGAAGCATTATCCTTCTCCATATTTCCCCCTACTCACTGCCATCCTCAGTTATCTGTACGCCCAGGTATGAGAGCTGTTTTACAACTTCAATATTTGCGTCGTCTATTGTCAAATTTTGCTTGTTTCCGTGCTTGTATTAGGGCTTTAGTTGTATCCATTAGTTTTGGTAAATAATTCAAATAATAAAAAAATAAAAAGTATAGCATAAACCAGTGTTTTTTAACCTGTGGTCCGCGGACTAGTAGGTGTCCGCAAGCATGTATTAGGGGGTCCTTGGTCTTTCCGATCTATAGACATTTTAATTAATAAATACAATAAAAAGTCCGTGATCGCTACGCTAACGAGCGTACCCAGCAAGCGTGATCCGACCGAGGCTGACCGAGAGACGACGACTGAGATGGCCAAGTGAAGTAAGAAGTGAGTAATAAGAAACCGGCCAAACTTCGACGATACTTAGAAACAAAGCATCAATACGGAATAAGAAGGAAATGTTAAATAACAATAAGTTATACTGTTACTATTGGACTTAAACCCGACAGAACATACAGAACAAAAAATTATGAATCAAGGTCCAGAAGATATTCCCGACATATTAACGGCTGAAATATACCATGCTCTAAAGAAAATGAAAAAAAAAACAAAGCACCAGGAGAAGATGGAGTAGTGGCGGATGCGCTAAAAATCGGAGGCTCTGCTCTCATCAGGACAATCAAGCAGCTCTTCAATATATGCTAAGAAAACCAAGCAATACCAGCTGAATGGAATAATTCTATAACGCTCCTCATGCATAAGAAAGGAGATCAAACAGATCTCGAAAACTATAGGCCAATTAGTCTTCTAAGTCACCTGTATAAATTATTTGCTCGAATTATCACTGCCAGAATTGAGAACAAACTAGAAACATGCCAACCAAGAGAACAGGCAGGTTTCCGCCCTGGGTATGGTACAAATAACCATCTAACTTGTCTAAAGACCCTAATTGAAAAAACTATAGAGTACAACCGGCCACTAGTTCTAGTATTTGTTTACTATAAAAAAGCCTTTGACACTATCGAGATGGTAGCTATCTTAAGAGCTTTGAGAGATTGTAGAATCGACTACCGATATACCAGCATTATTCAACATATATATGCAAATGCCACAACAGCAATAAACCTCCACATCCCTACTCAAAAAATAAAACCAAAAAGGGAAGTTAGACAAGGAGACAACATGTCACCAAAACTATTCAATGCCGTAATGCAGCATGCATTCCAGATGTTAGAATGGGAAAACACAGGTTTGAGTGTCGATGGCGAAATTCTGAACCACCTACGATTTGCAGATGACATAGTTCTAATAACCGACGACTTAAAGGAGGCCAACGAAATGCTACAAGATCTACAACGAGTCTCCCAAAAAGTAGGGCTGGAAATAAACTTTGCGAAAACTAAAATGATGACCAACTTAGTACCTAGTGGACCATTGAAACTAGAAAACTGGCATATTGAAACGGTTGACAAATACATATATCTGGGTCACGAAATACAAATAAGTAGAGACAACCAAACATGCGAATTATCTAGAAGAATAGTTTTAGGATGGGCAGCCTATGGCAAGCTAGAAGACGTGTTTAAGGAAAACATCCCAATAAAGCTAAAGAGAAAAGCATTTAACCAGTGCGTACTTCCGGTGCTCACTTATGGAGCTGAATCACTGACATTGACTAAAGCATCAATAAAAAAGTTACAAGTAGCACAACGAAAAATGGAAAGATCTATGCTTGGCGTAACTTTGAGAGACCGAATACGAAATGATGAGATACGGCGAAGAACTGGAGTGGAAGACGTCTTAAAATGGATTACGAAGTTGAAGTGGAAATGGTCAGGACACGTCGCAAGACAGAGAGACAACAGATGGACAAAGAAGATTTTAGAATGGCGGCCAAGGGCAGACAAGCGAAATCGTGGAAGACCACCTACCAGATGGACGGACGACATTAAAAGAATAGTGACAAACTGGATCGCAGCTGCACAGGACAGAGAAGAGTGGAGACATCTTGAGGAGGCCTATGTTCGACAGTGGACAAATTTAGCTGTGTGATGATGATGATGATACTGTTACAGTGTTAAAGCAGGTAGTCTTGGTGCTTTGCAATTATATGAGAGCAATTTTCTGTTTTGTAGTCCTCTGACTTTGCATACTACAGGTAAAGCAATATTTGAAGTATTGAACGACTTTATATCCATTCATGAAATACCGTGGAATAAATGTGTGGCAGTTAGTACGGATGGTGCTCGAGCTAGACAGGTACACGAACAGGACTTCAGGGGAGCGTGATGAATATGAATCTATCTCTTTTATCTGGCATCATTGCTTCAGTTATAGATAAGCATTAGCTACAAAAATATGCCTGATAAATTAAAAACAGTTTTAGAGATACTGCAGGTCATGAATATCATTAAAGCCAGGCCCCTAAATTCTTGTATTTTCGGTATGATTTGTGAAAGCATGGGCAGCATTCAATTTTTTTAATGAGGTGCAGTAGTAGTCTCGTGTCAAAGTCGTGTCGCGTGTTTTTGAGCTAAAAAATGAGACCAGAATATTTTTTTAAAGAATTCAGCAAGCAGCG
This sequence comes from Diabrotica balteata, assembly GCA_918026665.1. Lineage (NCBI taxonomy): Eukaryota > Metazoa > Arthropoda > Insecta > Coleoptera > Chrysomelidae > Diabrotica > Diabrotica balteata. Next base: position 112,234,143 of record OU898278.1, on the reverse strand, counting down.
GAAATAACATGCTAATAATTTTAATGGTAGCTGGCTTATATCTTTAGTGCCCTTAACGAGCTGAACTTAAATCTATAAGAAAGAGATAAGAACATCTTCAAAGCTTGAGATAAAATAGAAGCTATGATAAAATACTTGACCTTTGGACTAATCATATAAGTAAAAAAAACTATAATCCTTGTCCTACACTGGTAGCGTTTTTGGACTTCGGTAGGGAAATGTTTCCAACGCAAGTAGAAGAATAAATTATTAAAAACCTCTGATTTACGGTTTACGGTATTCTTTTTAGAACTAATTTCCAGAACCCGACAGAAATAAAAACTGAATAGCTGATCTTTTCAACGCAGATGTTTCAGATATCATCGGATGGACAACGATACAGGAAAATCAATTAATAGAAATATCATGTGATTCCACTTTAAAAAGTCATTTCAAAGGATCTTCCTTATCAAGTTTTTGGGTGAATATAAAAACAGTTTATAAAGAAGTAAGTATCAGAAGAAGCATGGAAACATTAACCGCTTTTCTAATCCATATACCTCTGTGAAAAGGGATTTTCTGCTCTTTTATATCTCAAAAGTAAATACAGAAACAAATTACAATTAAAATAAAATTTGAGATTACAATCAAGCAAAAACTTTAACCTAAATATTACAAATTTAGTAGCCAAAAAGCAGCATCTGACCTTTTGAATTGAATAGAATATTTTTAACAACAACAGAAATCATACGATTTCCTATCTGGCGAAACCGAATTCAAATGTTTACCACTGTGCCTTCTAAAACTTGCAAAGCAAACAGCTTGATAAATTACTCGGCAAGGAAATCTAAAATATGCATTCCACCTGACGTTCATCATGGTCGAAATTCGTAGTGAATTCAGTTTCTGGTACTCTAAACAGAGTAAAGAAGTAAAACATAATGCCGGTATTAGAGTTTTGTTTCGATACAGGGCAACGGCAAGCCGCTTATACGTATTTTGACCTCGTTAGGTCTCATCAGAGCGGTATATGCCACTGCTCAGAACAGATCTGTATCGAAACTGTATCGAAACAAAAATCTAATACCGTCATTATGTTTTAGACTATTTTTAATTTTTATATGAATGATTTTTTTTCACTACTTAAATAAGTTGTTCTATATTTATTCCTGTGCTCTTTATTAAGGGGATTCCTAAAATTGTGCTTGATTTTCTAGGGGTACGCGGACTAAAAAAGGTTAAGAAACTCTGGCATAGACATTTAACATAAAAAACTCTAGTATCTCAAATTTTCCGCACGTAGAGATAACTATTTGTTTTGGCCCAAAATATATGGGCTTCTCTTTTACCAAATACACTTTTGGTAAAAAGAAGAATATAATACGAGTACTTACCGATTGAATTGAAAATTTTTCTACTGGTGATTACACTGACGAATTTTTTGTCAATGACCAAGTCAGCTATAGGACTGAATACCAACGTCATAAACCACATTACGAAGTATGGTAATGCAGAAAGAAGACTATTCTGAAATAAATAATGTAATAGTAATGTATACAAGTTAAACTTTTAACTATAACTTTATAACTAAAAAAGCCATGTGAAAATAGTAAAATCCAAATAGGTATTAAAAACAGTCAATAAGATATAAGCAGTGGGGAAATTATATTAAATTACGATTTAATTCAAATTTGTAGACAGTTTAGGTAGAAAGAATTAACAGGTAAATTATGTAGTTCTCCTTCTTTGCTATATGGATATTAAAAATACAATTCTTGATTGACTAATACTCCAGTCGTCAGAGACGGAACTGTCACTGAACCTACGCACAAGCTGAATTTTGCTAAGAATGTTAAGTTTGAGAACCCAACAGTTGGTGAAAAATTTACCACTTTTACCCCCTGTCTTCCTCTTCTTAGGGTGCCTGTCCGTTTCGAACGTTGGCGATCATTCTGGCTATGTTGACTTTGTTGGTTGCTATACGAAATAGCTGTGTTGAGGTCTTTCTATACCATGCTCTCAGGTTAGCAAGCCAGGATATTCTTCTTCTTCTTGGGGCCCTTTTTCCTTAAATTTTACCTTGCAAAATGCATTGAAGTAGCTCGTATCTGTCTTGATTTCTCATTATATGTCTTAAGTACTGCAGCTTACGGCCCTTCACGATGTTGACCAAATCCGCAGTTCTGTTCATCCTCCGCAGTACTTCTTCATTGGTGACTTTGTCTGTCCATGGTATCTTCAGGTTCCTTCTGAATGACCATAGCTCAAAAGCTTGAAGTTTTGATAGAGTTTCCACCTTCAATGTCCACGTTTCTACTCCGTACAGAAGCACTGAGTACACATAACATTTAATAGTTATAATTTTTATAATTTTTTTTTAAACTTTTATAAGTTAATAACATTAGGTCATGGCTCTTAAACACAGAACTCATAGTCAAGAATGCACTTTTTGCCTTTACGATGCAACATTTAATCCCTTGGGTATTGTCCCACGACGCATTGATTATTGTTCTTAAGTAGTTGTATTGTGAGACACGTTCAATTCTCATTGGTTCACATACAGATTTGCTCCAATTATGTGTTTCCTTGCTGATGATCATTAGCTTGATTTTGCTGGGGTTTATATCCAGTCCATATGTTCTACTTGTTCCTTATTCTGTTAATTAAGTTTTGCAGCCCTCCTATGGTATTGGAAAACATATTGTATCATCTGACTCCCATTTATTGACAGTTGCCTTCATCAATATCTTTTAGAGCTCTTCAAAAATGTGCTCTGAGTACAAATTGAATATCAGTGGTGAAAATTATGCACCCCTGTCTCACTCCCCTTAAGATTTTGACCTGATCTGTATATTCTCCATCTATTTGAAATACCGCTGATTGATTCCAATACAGGTTAACTATTATTTTTAAGTATTTTCCGTCAATCCCTGTCCTCTTCAGCACTTCCATCGTTTGTTCATGTCTGACTCTATCGAAAGCCTTCTTGTAATCAATCAGGCATGCAAAAACATTACAGCTGACATCTCTACATTTCTGAACAATACGCACGCTAAAATAAAGCTTCCCTCGTACAACGGCGTTCACAAATCAAAAACTGATTAAGCGCAATTTATTCCTCACATTACCGGTAAATGTTTTTTTATGGATGACATTTAAAAACAGCTTCAGCAGATGACTCATTAGACTTATGGCCCTATAATCTTCAAAAGCTTTTGCTCCTGGTTTTTTGGGCAATGGTACGAACTCAGATTTCAGCCACACTACTAGTATTTTTTCTGCCTTTATATTAAAGACAGAATTCCTTTACACGTTGGCATTGTAGGTAATGAGATTACTGATACTGTTGCAAAAAAAGCAAATATAACCAAATCAGACAGCAAATCCGTTTAACTAGCATCAGATCTAAAATGACTTTTCAGGTCCCAAATTAAAAGCCCTGGCAAAATAGATGGAAGAAGTCATCCTTAAGATTACACAAAATCCTACCATCGAAACCTTTCAGCTACCTATCTTATGTAGCAGAGACAAATATTAATCGTTCGCAGGCTAAGAGTTGGTCATACGCAGCTGACACATGGATACCTGATGGCTTCGGAGAAATCATTTGTTTGTGAAAAGTGTATCTTACACAGAGTGTCAAGTACGAACAAGAACAAAAAAAATACTCTATACAATGTCTTACACACGTTATCCTCAGCCAATTCGAACTTGCTCAAAATGTACTGGATTCCCTTCGAGAAACGAATTTGTATACTTTTCTTTTTTTTTTACTTTATCTTTTATTCTCTTCGTTGTAAATTATAATGTAATGTAAAATGTATAGTAACAAAATTGACCCAGTGTCAATAACCTTGTAGTTGAGATACAGTAAACTAAATAAAAAAATATTATTTTAGCAGAAGACAAAGACGACATCGGCTACATGATAAAAAAAGCTGCAGGAAGAATTTGGAAGCTGTGATTTAGAAATTAACTATGATAAAACGCAACTCATACAATACATATATGCATATATTGAAAACACCGCAGAGGATCTGGAGGTAAATAACAACTCAATAAAAACAAACAAATAAATGCAAATACTTAAGAGTAAGACGATACACGACAATTACATTCGATTATATGGAGCGACGGTATTACAAGCAAACCTTTATCAAATCTTTAAAACAATAGTTAAAAGCTGCTCACTCTATGGCTAATAGGCGTGGGTGACAAGTAAAACAATGGAAAACAGAATAAATGTAATGGAAATGATGTTTGAGAGAAGAAGCTGCAGATACACAACGGAAAATAGTGAAGATGAAGATGGAAGAAGACACTAAATGACGAAATATAAAAACGAAAATTACTATGATATAAACATATGCAAAAGATGGGCGAGAGAAGAATATTATGTGTAAAGCTGTGTAAAAAAATATTTATCAATAACGCAAACATTCTGAAAAAGTATCTACTGTTTACCTATACAACTCGTTGAAAGAGGGTCGTATTAATTGAAATAATGATGAAGGAGAATACAAAAAATAGTGAAAGAAAGTTCGTTCAAATATTAAAAACTTACCGAGGATATATTTTCATGTAATATATTTTCCATAAAACTTGGAATTTCAGTAAGCAAAGTCCAAAATCCCCAATTTTGTCCACAGTGAGTAACTATTATAGCCATCACTGGTAGAGAAGTAAAAATAGATTTCCATGGTGTTGGAATTTCCTGAAATAGTGAAAAATTAATATTTCATAATTAGTTAGAAAACGTTATTTCAACGCAAAGTGACAAGCATTGCAGACGTAAATATAAATTTATTTAAGTAATGATTATATTATTAAAGTCGTAAGTAGATCTTAAAGACTTGGTAGCAATACGTGTATAATAAACACCTGCGAAATTTTGGGTGGTTTTAGTAACTTTATTAAAAAGTTTTAGTGTAAAGTGATTCTGATGTAAATAGTTGATCCAAGCATATAATATAATCGGGTAAGTGTTATATATTTAAATTCTGATAGACAACACATGCTTCGCGGAGTTGACCCGGCTTTTTTCGATGAAACAAGTAAGAGTGAACAGGACATTGGGCATTGGACTTTATTAAAATTAAAACTGGATGAAATTAAATTGTTAAAATAAATTTAACATGGATAGTGACTCAACAGATGAAAGTTTTAATAAAAGGAGGGAATATGAGAATAAAAAAGAAGTGAGTATTTCGAAATAGCCAGAAGACAACTAGAATACCAGTTAAACAGTTAAACAGTACAAAAATTAAAAGATCGATACACTATTGGAGTTGATGAATGAAATGAGAAATGAAATGGAAGAGATGAGGAGTGATACAAAAGAAATGATAAGGGAGCGGAAATAAATGCCCCACGAAATTAATCAAATACAACAGGAACACCAACTTATAAAAGACAAATTATGAAAGAGTAAAGAAAAAAAACGTGATAATGAAACAAGAAGTAAGCAGCTTGGGGCAGAATGTGGAGAAAATAGAAAGAAAGAATAAAGAAAACAATGTGGTAGTAACCGGCCTCCAAATGAAGACAGCAGATCCAAAAATATTGAAAAGTCGATGACCAATTTTTTTGCAGGAAAGTTAAAAGTACAAGTGCAGCAATTAATATTATTAATAGATATTCCGATGTCAAAATACAACTTTGAGATAGAATCAAATATCATTAAGCAAGTAGCAGTAAACAATGAGTACAACAAACAAAATTTTAAATCAAAAACTACATAAGAAAGCCTGAAATTAGTATTTCCACCGCCAGAGAAAAAACCTAGTACCTTCTGCTCGATTACATATGCCAAAATATCAACAAAAATAGCCAAACACATAAATAAGAAAGAAATAACACAAGATTTTAGAGCAAACAACAACTTATGCAAATATATCAAAAACAACAAGAGCCAAAATAAAAAGCACTTACACAGTGGTGTACACAAACTTAAATGTGGCGACTGCCCAAAAACTTACATCGGTCAAACTGGTAGAACTTTTAACAAACGTAATAGAAGGACTTGATCCCGATAGTTAATAAAACTGTCGCTTTTTAGAAGAATTTTGAAGATACCATGAACCGACCATATTTTGAACAAAACGGTGTTGCACAGAATGGGAAGCGACAGAGAACTTTTGACCACCATTAAAAGGCGAAAAACAGCATATTTGATGCACATATTTAGAAATGATAAGTACGAGTTGATGCAGCTGATTATGAAAAGTAAAATAGAAATAAAAAGGGGTCCTGGTAGACGACAAATATCCTGGCTGAAAAACATTCGCGACTGGACCGGGTTGAACACACAGACGCTCTTAAGAAAAGCAGAAGATAGAGACAAATTTTCAATGATTATAGCCAACCTTCATTAGTGGAGATGGCACTAGAAGCAGAAGAATAAAACTGTTTCTTATCGGCCGGCCAGAGTGACAATCTTGTGATTGACCGCTCTGGCCACAACTTTCAGGTTTCACTGATTATGGACCGACTGGACCGAAAACGTTTTGGAATAATTGTAACCCTTCACTGGAGCAATCGGTACTTTTTCCCTCTCATCACATGACCAAGATATTCCAAATTTTTTCTCTTGATGGTGATCAACAGCTCCCGTTCTTTGTTCATTCTTCGAAGAACTACACTATTTGTTATTTTGTCTGTCCCAGCTATTTTCAAAATTCTTCTATATATCCCCATTTCGAAGGCCTCTAGTTTATCGGTATTGCTCTTGTTTAAAGTCCAAGTCTCTACTCCGTACAGCAGTATCGAAAAGATGTAGCATCTAACCAATCTCATTTTCAGGTTTAAGTTAATGTCATGACTTCCCAGAATGTCCTTCATATTAACAAAAGCAGCTCGAGCCTTTCCAATTCTAGTTTTTATTTCTTCTGTGATGTCATTGTTGTTACTAAAACTTGTTCCCAAATATTTATATTTGTGCACCTGTTCGATTTCGTTATTGTGAATGTACAGGTTGGCATTCAATCTTTGTTTTTTTGAAATAATCATGAATTTCGTCTTCTTGACATTCATTGTTAACCCTTTCTCTTCACTAGCTGTGACTTCCTTGTTTAAAATGGCTCGCAGGTCTTCTACTGTCTCCGCCATTGAATGTGCAGAATAATGGATAACAAAAACGCTGCTCAAAAAATAAAATATATGACTAATCATCAGTCATATACCTATGAGAATAAACGCTTTGTATGATAGGAGACTAGATCACACTTGGAGAAGATGAAGAAGGGATTGATATGTTAAAAAATAATGCTATATAAGCTTATGTTTTAATAAGACTAACGACTGTTGCAGTTATTTTCATGAAAATTATTTATTTTATGAGTATTCTTTTGACAAAGTATACTTATTTTACGTAAATTACTTTTTTTCCTATACCTATTAATTTATTAAAATGTATAAACTGTAATTTTTTAATAAAAAAAAAATAAAAATTATGTAGTAAAGCTGTTATTGGAAAATCATCCGTTGACTTACCGAGATATCTTCTTCCTTCATTAATGATGATTCTATAAAATCTTTCTCATCTCTAGATATACTTTTATGCTTGGATGGACTATCCGCTCCTAAAAGTATCCATAAGATACACCAACAAATTCCTAAGGCACCATACGTGTAAAAGGCTACTGGCCATCCTAATTTGGAATTACAAATTATGCCTGTAATGGGCATCGAAAACACATTTCCTAAAGCTTGACCTAAAAATATTATTTTTAATTCTGTTAAGTTTTGAATTTAATTCTGTTAAGTTTTGAAATATAATTTTGAAACGTTTATAATTGCTGAACACGTTAAGAATGACACCTTATAGTATAATAACACAGTACACTGATGGAACACACACTATTAATTTCTCCATAGCGATCTACCGGTGGGTCGAGAGTACGGTATTCGCAGAAATAATAGAACCGAAATTTCGACGACTGTGAAATAGCGCACGCAATACGTATTTATTTGATTCGACTTATTTCTCATTAACTGTCATATTAACAATACTCTATTAAAACCGTCGCGTCATGAAAATGGTTCTCAAACTGAAGATAAAGATTTTATATGTAGACTTCGAGCACGATTTTCGCTCTTAAGGTAATAAACGAAATAATGATTCTCAGTTTCTGAAAAATATCGGCTTGTATAATATCAAAAAGTGTTTAACAAAGCGGTCCCCAATAAAATGTATTGTTAGCAATCCTTTTATTCCACATCCACATGTCGACTATTCAAATCTCTTAGTGGTTCTCCGTAGACCGTAATGAATCAAATTAGACAAAAATCTATCATTGTACACCGACAACAAACTAATTGCTGAAAGAAGAGATATCAGCTATCACTGCTGGGAGTTAATAAAATAAAAGACCTGCTACATGTCTTTTTAAGGTAACAATTATAACATCGTTTCCATGATTGTGTGGTTCTCATATTGTAATTTTTAGATGAACTGATGATGCTTTCAAAATACGAAAGCGAAACGTCTTCAAAATAGATAAAGTAGCCTATCAACTTTGTCTTTTATTTCTTCACCTTGAGACCGATATAAGAACCCACCACTCGTCTGAGTGATCCTTAATATATATATATATATATATATATATATATATATATATATATATATATATATATATATATATATATATATATATATATTATATATATATATATAGTATTCATTAAACCTCATATCATAAAAGGTTGGATGTTTCCGTGTCTGCTAATTATCATTTGATAATTAAGTCGAAAATAGATAACTGATTTGTAAGACTGATAAGTTGAAAAAACTGTTAAATTGTTTATAGTCCGGGCGCTTGGTGGGAAATAATGAAGGACACCTAGTGACTGCTATTATTGTTGGTTCTCGCTAAAATGATCCAACAAAATGCGGGTCCGCAAACACCTAACGAGGTACTGTTAATACAACAAATTAGTACCCTCTTTTAGGAAACTTATGCAGGGTCCCAGAATGAACAGATACTGAACACGGCATGGAAACAGACGAAAATGGAGAAGATTTATGTTACGGATAGAGTAAATCAGCTTCAACTCCAGTTTGATAACTTACAAAAAATAAATAAAAGCTTGCAATTAAAATTTGCAGATCTAGAGAAAAACTTGTCCAAAAAGAAAGAACCTAAGAATGAGGAATTTCATACTGACGTTAGCTGAGGAGACAGAGTGGATAAGTGTCAAAAACTTCAAAAAACGCAAAATGGATACATCATTGACCCAACCACAAAAAGAGTTATATGTCCAACAAAGAGAAAAAAACTAGAAAAACACAAATCCCACCTCAATAATTGTGGAGAGTATTGCCGAATTTAGCCAATTTCATGAATTAGTCAGACTTAGTGAAGTAAATTATCCATGGCATACGTATGAAAATAAGCAAAGCCGACCCGTTTAAGTTATGGTCAATAAGTTACATCATTCAGCCAGTAAAGATTCGATCATGAACGATTTAAGTAATAAAAGATTCAAGATAATAGATGTCATACCGAAATTAAAGTACAAAACAAAGCAACCACTAAATATGTATGTTTATGTTAGTATTCAGAAATGACGAAAATATAAATAGAATCTATGAGATCTCAGATATCATGAGCGTAAAAGTACAAATATTTCCGCTAAGAAAATCAAAATTACTACCTTAATGTAAGAGATGTCAGGCATATGGACACGCACAAGGTTACTGTGCGAAAAAACCAAGTTATGTCCGCTGCACAGGAAAACACCTAACAGTAAAATGTGAGAAATCCAAGGACGCAAAACCTAAATGTGTCCACTGAGAAGAAGGGCATCCTTCTTACTATGATGTATGTTACTGATAATAGTAACGAAGAAAACTATAGTAGTCAAAAAGATCTGAAAATAGAACAAACACTACTGAAAATATTAGAGAGATTAAGTAACCTGGACCAGCGTATAACAAAAATAGAATATAGTACCAAAGGAGCTACACCTAAAAGACTTGGTAATGGTAGGTAGTTTACGAATAGTAGAATGGAATGCAAATGGCATCTTGAAACAATTACAAGAACTATAAGCGATACTAGATATAGAAAAAATAGACATATTCCTGATTTCTGAAAGCCATTTTACTAATGAGTCATATATTAGATTTAGGGGTTATAAAATGTATCATACTACTCACCCTGATCATGCAGTCAAAGGAGGTAGTGCAGTAATAATCAAACTAAATATTATGTACTATCAGGATATGGGATACAGAACTAAAAAATTTCAGGCCACATCACACCATAAATGTAAAAACTATGAGGTAATCGTCACAGCGGTTTACAGTCCGAAAAGACATGTCATTGATACTGTTATTAAAAAAGAAAGCCCCCCTAGACTTGTTAACAAAAATACTGACTGGAAAAATTTCCAGAAGACTATACGTAAAATTAAGTTTGGTTGTTTTAAAGTTAATAAAAGGGGCTGTATAACACTATTTACTCGAGCTTTTACTTGTGGTTATAATTATTTTAATTATTTTCAAGAGCTACAATAAATATTATATACATTATTTTTCAATAATATTCATACTAACCAGCATATACAGCACTTCCCCATGTCGCTCTCTCAGTTACCGGTGCCCATTGACTTAACAAATTGTGTAGTGAAGGTACCAGAAACCCTTGCGAAAGGCCTTGTACAATTCTGCATAGTATAACTCCACCATAACCTAGTACTCCTCCTAGTACTGGCGTTAGTATAGTAAACAACGATGTAATAAAGATGGCACAGCATAAAAATCGTTTGGGACCGTAGTTTTTCGCTAGCTGGCCGGCTCCAATTTGTAGACAGATGTAGCCCCAGAAAAAAGAGGATAACATCAGGTTCTTCTTTGGTTTCCATTCAGGGTATGTCTACAAAAATTAAAAGGTTGTCTCTAAAATAAAATGATTAAGACACACAATAACTAGCATTTGAAAGTAACTGTAGCGTTAGAAACTAACTCTCCATACCATTCACTTCAGGAGTTCTATTCTAACATCCATACTATACTCCATGTATAACAGGACATTGTTCTCGTTAAAATATCATGAGACTCGAATGTCATCCAAAAGTACGGCCAAATTTACCTGACTTATGTCAAATTTACATTTATTAAATATCCAAATATTAGCGGGTTCTAAAAAATCTGCAAGTTTCTTAAAAAGAAATTGTCCTCAGACTCTGGGGCACCGACTACACTTCAGAGACTAGATGTGTACCTAGGTGCAGTGTTTCCCAAAACCCTACACTACTACAGCATGTAGTAGCTATCCATGATAGGATAATAAACAAAAAGCCGGTCTACTTAACTCCTTCGGAGTTTAGGCGGACGTAAGCATATATACGGCCCCTTATTGAGTACAGATCAAATATCCACTCGTTGCGCAGTCTAAAGCTAAGGCAAAGAATGCTAGTTTTGGAAAAAAGTATTTTGCATAAACTACATCAAATTACAAAATAACTACAAACTCCAATACTATACCGCCCTCCCTAATACATCAACTATTGAACATTACTTACAGACTACTCGAGAGGCTCTCCTCTCTAAGTATAAATTTTAGTCTTAAGTTTAAATTTTTAAATATATTTAACAAACCATGCTTATCTATGATGCTATTATTCGTCAGACATTCCAAAAATAAACTCTCTTTTTAAATAAAAATAGACACGGACAGAGAGTGATCGGTTGTTGATCTCTGTGGTTTCCCGATCCCACTACACAATTGTGCCTGTCCATAGAGTGGTTCCCTATGGACCACTGACCAAAGATTCCGAAACAGCTTTACATCTATCAAGACTTATCTTGGAGCAGACTTGGAGACAGATCACGTTCCACTGGTGGGAGTATTGCGAGTCAAACTCAAAACAGTGCAGAAAAGAAAAGCACAATCATACGACCTACGCATGCTGAAAGACCTTGATACGAAGATGAGAGTCCAAGCCACGTTAAACGAGCAAGTGATTGCAATTAGAGACGAATCGAACGAAGAACAAACGATCAAACAAATTACAGAAATAGTGCAAAATGTAAAGGATAAACACTTAAAGACAGATTGATTAATGAAGAAAAAATCATGGATGACAGATTAGATCCTGAAACTAATGGATGAGAGAAGAGAAGCCAAAAATAACCCAGACAAATATAAAACCATAAATATATTAATAAAAACGAAAATCAGAGAAGCAAAAGAAAAAGAAGCAAGGGAAAGATGCGAAGAAATTGAGACTCTGCAGTCAAAGTACGATAGTCACATTGTACATAGGAAAGTTCAAGAACTCACAGGAGGACTAAGACGAAAGCAGAAAGGAAATATAACTGATTCTGACGGATACATCATCTTGGACAAACAGAGTAAAATAAGAACGTGGAAAGAATATCTAGAAAAACTATTTGAAGACCAAAGAGATAACACCTTTAAGCTAGAAGAAGAGGTAGATGATGGACCAAGAATATTACAGAATCAATAGCAATAATCGCAAAGATATTCAACAAAATATACACCTCTGGAGAAATACCAACAGAATGGCTGAAATCTGAGTTTATTGCACTTCCAAAAAAACCAGGAACCAAAAAATGCGAAGATTACCGTACTATAAGCCTCATGAGTCATCTCCTAAAATTGTTCCTAAAGATAATTCGTAAGAGAATGTACAAGCTCTGTGAAAGTCAAATTTCCCCCAACCAGTTCGGGTTCACAAATGCTGTTGGTACTAAAGAGGCTTTGTTCTCAGTACAAGTCTTATTCCAGAGATGCAGAGACATCAACCTATACGCATGTCTGGTTGATTACGAGAAAGCGTTTGATCGAGTAAAGCACGTCAAGATGATGCAAATACTAAAAGAAGCAGGAATTAACAATCAAGATCTGAAAATAATTAGAAATCTTTACTGGAATCAGACAGCAAATCTCAGAGTTGAAGGTGAAACACTGACTATGTGAAAATCATGCGTGGAGTGAGGCAAGGCTGTATTTTGTCTCCTCTAATCTTCAATCTGTACTCTGAAAGAATATTTATTGAAGCTTTGCACGAAACTGAAAAAGGTATTCTACTAAATGGTTACCGGCTAAACAACATCAGATATGCAGATGATACCATAGTATTTGCGGACATCTTAGAAGACCTACAAGTTCTTATGAACAAAATCACGTATTACAGTCAACAATATCGACTCAATATAAACGTTAAGAAGACAAAGCTTATGATAATTAGCAAGAAAAGGATAACAGAAGGTCAACTCTACGTCAACCAATCTCCTGTAGAAAGAGTGACGCACTACAACTACCTCCTCGGCACCATAATAAATGAAGAATGGACCAACAACCAGGAGATTAGAGCACGCATCGCAAAAGCTAGATCCACCTTCAATCGGATGGGGACCTTCTTCAAGAGTCACAACCTTTCTCTTGATACAAAAGTAAGAATGCTGCGATGCTACGTCTTCTCTGTCCTTGTTTATGGTGTTGAATCGTGGACCTTGAACGAAGATGTGTGCAAAAAATTGGAAGCATTTGAGATGTGGCTATATCGGAGAATACTTAATATCCCGTGGACTGACCGAGTCACAAATGAGGAGGTCCTCGGATGAATGAATAAGAATCGAGAGGTACTGACCACAATTTAATCTCAAAAGTTACAATTCTTTGGACATATTATGCGAAATGAATCCAGATATGCTCTCCTTCAAGCCATCCTGCAAGGAAAAATATTTGGAAAGCGAGGTCCAGGAAGAAGAAGAACATCTTGGTTAAAGAACCTCAGAATATGGTTTCAATACAACATCTGTGCAGCTTTTCCGCGCTGCTGCAGATAAGATAAAGATTGCTATGATGATCGTCAACATTCGTAACGGATAGGCACATCAAGAAGAAGATAGGGTGGTAACAGCCACAGCTACCCTCAACTTCCTTGTACATTCTTTATTGTCTATTACTTGAATATTACACTGTAACAAACCGTTAGCAATCTCCAAAACCACAGAATCAGCACTTTTTCTTCAGCTATTTTGACTTTGGAGTTTAGCTGCACATTTTCATTTTTTAACGCTTTCATTTCAGCCAGAAAACTTCGATTTTCAGAAACTAGTTGATCAAACTTTTTAGACATAAAGTCAACAGATTCCTGAAATTTTTCTACAAATCGCTATATTTTAATATCTGGTTTTCCGTTTAGATAAAACTAAGAAATCAATAAACATTTTAAATGTTTTTAAATATTCTTACCGGATAATCTTTATTTTTGTCGTCTGGATTTATAATGGCAATAACGGCTACGTTAAGAACACTTCTCATTCCATAGGCTACAGTACAACCCACAAACAGCAGTAAGTATTGAACATGTCGGTACCCACATCCTAGAAATAATTTTAGGATTATTGTTTTACCGAAGAATATTATTTATAGTAGATTTACTTAATTCTTAAATAATTTAAGGCGTAAAATGTAATAGCGGATATAAATTGTGCACTAAAAAACTACGATAATTGCATACAAAATAAAAGTATCTTGCAAACAATTCGAGAAGAGTTGGCGTTTATAAACAAGTTGATATTGAATAACCGCGGTGTAATAGTATATTACTTTATGAGGCGGAGAAGCATGACTTTTCTTGACGCGCCCGATATTACGCGCCGAACGAAGTGAGGCGCGCAATAGAGGACAAGTCAAGAAAAGTCGCTTCTTTGCCGAATAAAGTATACTATTTTTTCTTCAAACGTAGCAATTTTCAACCATAAATAGTACAATTCATACGCTATTTTTACTCGAAAAACTGTGACAGCTGTCAAAGTCGTCTAGATGTTAGAAATTTAAAATAATTAAGTCGTCCGTGGGATTTGCGTCTCCCTGGTTACAGTTGTTTGCAATTATTAAAGAAAGCTTATTGTTGTTGCAACCGCAAGCGCAAATTTAGTGCGAAAATGGAAAACCTAAACGAAATTGAGTCCGCGGCTAATGATGCAGTAGCACGTTTGGGGCCCTCCAAGTCCGGAATAAAGTATCGGTTAGCGTACAAGCACTTCCAAGAGTGGTGCGATACAAGAGGAGTACGGCAAGTTACCGAAGACGTTTTACTGGCATATTTTAATATAATGGAAAATGAAAATAAATGGAAATCTTCTTCAATGTGGTCACGATACTCTATGATAAAATCCGAGTTAGTTATTAGAAAAAATGTGGATATAAGCAAATTTTTAAAGTTAAGTGCCTTTCTGAAAAAAAACAAGCGAAGGATATACTGCAAAGAAGTCTAAAGTTTTCACTAAAGCGAGTTTAATACATTTTTGTTTGAAGCGCCAGATAAGTTATATTTAGGATTAAAGGTAAAAAAAATTATATTGCAAAGCATGTAGTATACTCTACTAAATTATAAAAATATTTCAGATTGTTTTGTTAATTGGGGTTACCGGCGCCTGTCGATGCGACGAAATGGTAAAAATGAAGACTGTGGACATTGAGGATAAAGAAAATGTAATAATTATCAAAATCCCAGACAGTAAAACACGACAAATTAGATCTTTTACAATAATTGGTCAAAACTACATTAAACTGTATAAAAAGTATGGATCACTGCGGCCTGAAAATTTCACAGAAAACCGATTTTTTATCAAGTACCAAAATGGAAAGTGTTACCGAAGCGTCATGGGAATACATTCGATCAGCGCAGTAGCCCAAAAAGTAGCTAGTTATTTAAATTTAAACGATGCAAGCGCATACACGGGTCACTCTTTACGAAGAACTTCAGCAACACTTTTAATCGATGGAGGCGGAAATCTAGAATGCCTCAAACGACATGGGGGCTGGAAATCAAGCACGGTTGCCGAAGGATATATAGAGGATTCAATAAGAAATAAGAACGATAATACTCAAAAAATTTTAAACCCTCATAATTCGCCAACATCGGGAATGATGAATGATGAAGAAAAAATAATTTTTAAAGAAGATGCTCTCTAAACATATTACAAAAGCAATTACTTATAAAAATAGCTGACAGAAAAAATATTATTAAGGAAATGTCAAAATTGTTTTACGAAATACTACAACTTTCATCCCTGCTGCAAAGATTTCGAAAAGTCATGTGACAGTCAGTCCTGGGGCCAGTGCTATACCTGCTCTATACCAGCGATATTCCATCATTAGAACCTAACACAATTGCGACATTTGCAGACGACACATGCATACTAGCAGTCGGACAAAACCACGAGGATGCAGCTACCATGTTACAGAACTCTGTTGAACAAATTAACATCTGGACCAGCCGATGGCGTATCAAATTGAATGAAACAAAATCTGTTCATGTCAATTTTACTAACAAAAGAGAACAACATATCCCAGTACATATAAATAAAAACCAAATACCTTATGCAAATACGGCAAAATATTTGGGTATGACGTTAGATTCCAAGCTACGTTGGAAAGCACATGTTAAGAAAAAAAAGAAGGAATTAGAAATTAAGTTCAGAAAGATGTACTGGTTGATGGGAAAAAATCCACTCTGTCTATTACAACAAATTGCTATTATATAAGCAAGTCCTTAAACCGATATGGACATACGGAATACAGCTATGGGGCTGTACAAAAGAAAGCAACATCCAACATATACAACGATATCAGAATAAAGTATTAAGGAACATCGTTAACGCTCCATGGTACTTTAGAAACTGTGATCTTCATCGAGACCTCCAGATGGATACAGTTATCCAGACAATAAGTAAGTTTGCCGAGAGTCATGAACAGAGGCTCTCCAACCACGTGAACGTCGAGGCCATCAAACTCCTAGACAACGCCAACCAGATAAGAAGACTAAAGAGAACGAAGCCGTTTGATTTAGTGCTATAAGTGAGTGAAAGTGAAAAAGCAGAGTAAAGTGCGGCTAAAGTGTACACGTTAGCTAGTAGTACTATAATGTATTAGAGCCTAAGGAATATTGCTGAATATAACCTTAGATAAGTTTCTTGTAATATTTATATATAGAACTAACTTGCTTATTGATCATAGTGAATGATCAGATAGCAATAGTCATAAGATTCCTGTTGGAGTTTTATTAAACAAAAAAAAAAAACAAAAAAAAAAATGTGACAGTCAAGAAGAAAATCTTAAAAACTATAAATATAAATATAATAAGATGGTAGATGACACAATTCCAAAACAGGTCTGGATGGCAGCATCAGTATTAGTATTTTAAATCCAGAGTGTTGTTGTTGCTTGTTGTATTTAAATGACTGAGGACTCTAAATCCATTCGCCAATCTTACAATTTGTACTCATTTTTTCATTAGTCATTGTAAATATGTGAAAACATCTCTCAAAATGAAAATATGTGAAAAATCTATCTTAAGAATGCTTAAAAAGATTGATGATTTTCCCAGTAAGGTACAAATTGGGCAACGCTTGAATAATACAGACTTATCAATAGATTGGCTAAGCAAAATCATTTTGTTATTTTTGCACGACCAGGCATTGTCGTAGAGAGACTCCTTCTGTCGTACTATAATCCAGTTCAATACCCAATGATTTTAACAGTTGTACTATAACAAGAAGTTAAGGAGGGTGACCCATCTTCTTCTTCACGTGCCATCTCCACGACGGAGGTTGGCAATCATCATGGCTATTCTGATCTTAGATGCTGCTGCTCTGAATAGTTCAATCGATGTGCATCCGTACCATTCCCTTAAGTTACGCAACCATGAGATTCTTCTTCTTCCTACACTCCTCGTGCCCTGGATTTTCCCTTGTATAATCAATTGAAGTAGGTTGTATCTCTCATTACGCATAACATGCCCCAGGTATTGCAGCTTTCGTGTCTTGACGGTTTCCAATACTTCCATTATTTTGTTGATTCTTCTCATGACTTCGTTGTTTGTCACGTGCTCGGTCCATGATATCTTCAGGATTCTTCTATACACCCACATTTCAAATGCTTCCAACTTTTTAGCAGTCGACGCGTTAAGTGTCCATGCTTCCATCCTATAAAGCAGAGTCGAGAGAAATATAACACCTTGCCAGCCCAACTCTCAAGTCCAATTTTAGTTCTCTTGCACAAAGTACTTTTCTCATTTTATTAAAGTTTGTACGTGCTTTCTCTATTCGAACTTTGATTTCTTTGGAGTAATCGTTTGTGTGATTAATTATTGTGCCAAGATAGTGGTAGTTTTCAACTTGTTCTAAAGCACTACCGTTAATTGTCAGGCTTTCACCATTATTTTGGGTTTTTGATATCCTCATAAATTTTGTTTTCTTGGTGTTTATTGATAATCCATATTCTTCTCCATACTCAACTGTCTTGTTCATTTTGGAGCTTTTGGAGGTTGTCTGCTATTATGATAGTATAGTATCGGCCGCATATCTAATGTTGTTAATTGGTGTTCCAATGACCTTGATTCCTGCTGTTTCTCCCTCAAGAGCTCTTTTCATAATTTCTTCAGAGTATGCATTGAATAGTAGTGGTGACAATACACACCCCTGTCGCACTCCTCTTTTAGCTTCGAACTCTTCTGATGTGTGTTCATTAATGCGTACATGTGCCTGCTGTTTATAATATAGATTTGTTATAATTCGAAGGTCATTGTGTTGTAGTTGTTTTGCTTTTAGGATGTCTATTAGCTCTTTGTGGTGGACTTTGTCGAAAGCTTTGTTGTAGTCTATGAAACAGACGTACATATCTTGGTTCACATCCAAGCATCTCTGGATTAGTCCGTTGAATGCAAAGAGAGTTTCACGGGTACCTACGCCATTACGGAATCCAAATTGTGTTTCTTCAATATCCATATCAAGTGTTTTGTAAATTCGTTTATAAATGATCTTTAAAAACAATTTAAGTGTGTGAGACATCAGGCTTATTGTACGGTGCTCGATGCATTCTCTAGCATTTTTCTTTTTTGGGAGACAAATGAATGTTGAGGTCAACCATTCGTTGGGTATGTCACCCGATTGATCAATTTTATTAAAAAGTTTTAAGAGGACATCAATGTACTCATTTTCTATTATTTTAAGAATATCAATAGGCAGTTGAGCTGGCCCCGGGCTTTTTCCGTTTCTGGTGTTCTTTAGTGCATACAGTATTTCTTCCTTTGTAATTTCTACACTCTAGGGTGACCCATACATGTAAGATAATCTACGAATTGTACGAGTTGCAATCAAATACGTCATTTACTAATAAGAAAATTAAAATAATGTGGTTTCATAACATTGTAACAAGAAAATTTATTATCTTACAGCTGTAACAAGAGACGTATTCACGATGCGTTTTAGAAAATAAAAATTTTGTCAGCAATAGCGCTTACTATCTATGGGAAAGAAAAATACTTCGCAGAATGTTTGGTAGGAAAGTAGTAGAAGGAGAATGGGGAAGACGAACTAATGTAGAGTTTACCAATTGTATGCTAACGCTATAATAACAAAAATAGTGAAAAAACTTGGACTAGAATGGCTCGGGCATCTAGAAAGAACGGAAGATAATAGACAAGTCAAGAATATTGGTTGAAGAGTACCTGAGGCCAAAAAAAAGAGAGGAAGCCCAAGAAAATAATGAAGATATGTAGTAATGGAAGATGTCAAGAGAGATGGGAATAAGAGATTGGTAGCTGACAGCTTAGATCAGGAAACGATGGAAATGATCCATCCAACAATCGGTCTAACAGGCCTATTAACGTTATACATGCATACATAGAATGACAAACATAGAAGTATTGCATTGGTTGGAAAAATAATCAGAAATGATTGAAATTCACAAAACACAAAAAATCGATAGCTTGAAATATATAATCTTAAAATAAAATCAAAAATATATAAACCTAATGCAAGAAAAATGTAATAAAAAAATCGTAGTAGAATGACTAAGATTGAAACTTTGAAAAGGAATATGGCCGCACCACAAATATAGATTGTTGATAAATTTAGGTGATATCCAGTCTTCAAAAGAAGTTACACAGATGAGAACAAGATACCTCATGTCTAGAAATAGTTGCTATCCTCAGATATATATTCTAGGAATTTTAAAGTTGTATAAAGTAATGGTTACGGGTAGCGGGTAGGTACTCTTCCACAAACCCAGTGGAGGATAGACTTACTTCAGGGATGCGATCCTGCCCTACGCGAGCCTTGATTCTCTCTCAACTCCTGTGGAGAGAAATTATGTCCTAACCCCATTCCTACCCAATACCTACTATCCTACCAATTTCCCAAACCAACTCACCAACCCGCCTGGCAAGCGTGGTGTTTAAATGCCAAAACCCCCTCAGCATGAACAGACCTTCAAGAAAATGGCTCTCAGTCCCCGGCAGCTCGCTAGTTCCCGACCAAGGTAGCGGTAGGACTCACGGACAGCGGGTAGAGGGTGCGAAGAATCCCCGGGATGTAAGAGGCTACCAAGAACGACGAACGTTGCACATAATTACGTATAATGTAAGAACTTTATCTAAGGATGAAAAAATGACAGAACTGATGGAAGAACTCAAACATGTGAAATGGGATATTATAGGAATTAGCGAAGTCAAAAGAAGAGGTGAAGATCAGGTCAAACTAAAATCAGGAAACATATTCCACTATAAAGGGGAAACGGATTCGACAACTGGAGGAATAGGTTTATTAGTACACAAAAAATTACAGAAAAATATACAGAGCATTGACTGCATTTCCCCAAGAGTTATGTATATAAATCTAAGACTAAATAAGAGATACCATCTGAAAATAATCCAGGTATACGCTCCGACCAGCGATTACGAAGATGAAATTGTCGAAGCCTTCTATGAGGAAATCGAAAGAGCAAAAAAGCAGGAACCGGCTCATTACAATTTGATAATGGGAGATTTTAACGGGAAACTCGGAAGGAAAAAAGACGAAAAAGAAGTGGCAATCGGAGATTTTGGAATCGGAGTAAGAAACGAAAGAGGCGAAATGCTTACCAACTTTCTACTGCAACACAAACTGTATGCAATGAACACCTTTTTTAAGAAGAAACACAATAGAAAATGGACGTGGGCTAGTCCAGACGGAAAAACTAAGAACGAATATGATTATATAATAACAGACAAAAAAAAATTATTCAAGATGTCACTGTACTCAATAAACTATCAGTAGGAAGCGACCACAGACCAGTAAGAGCTAGAGTAACGATCAATCTACAAAAAAAAAGAGCAAAGATGATAAACAGTTAAAGCAAAGATCAAAATCATTTAGAAGCATACATAAGAAATATAGCCGAAACTTTACAGAGTAATAATCCCAAACCTCTAAGTATCGACGATCACAATAAATTAATAACAGACTCAGTTAGAAACGCGCAACTCAAATTTTGCAAGAAAAATGACACCAAAAGTGAAAAGATTAGCAAAGATACAAGGGCTCTCATGGAAATACGACGAAACCTAAGCGAGAACGAAAAGGGAAACAAAGACGAATATAAAAAACTAAATAAAAGAATTTCAGCGGAAATTAGAAAAGATGTAAGAAGATATAATACTAATGTAATTACTCTAACAGTAGAAGAGAACAAAGGTTTAAAGATAATGAAAAGAAAACTTACGCATAGTAAAAAAGAAATATACAAGCTGAGAGATAAAGACGGAAAGGCAACAACAGATAAACAAAACATTCTGAAAATAACTAGAGAATTTTATAAAGACCCCTATACCAGCCAAAGACCACAAGACAATTTCCCGACACTAGTAAAGACTCTCATAAATCAGGGATCGGAAATACTTTTACCCATTACTGTGTCAGAAGTAAGAGCAGCTTTAAAGGAAATGAAGAACCATCGATCGCCTGGTGATGATGGACTCGTTATCGAGGCAATAAAAGCAGGTGGAGAAATTTTATTAAAATCAGTAAGCGAACTGTTTACTAAATGCTTACATGCGGGTACGATTCCAAAAGACTGGAACAATGCAGTAATAGTCTTGTTACACAAAAAAGGCGATATTACTAAATTAGAAAATTATAGACCCATCAGCCTCTTGACACATATGTACAAACTCTTTATGAAAATCTTAATAAAGAGGCTAACACCTAAACTTGATTTCTATCAGCCCAAAGAACAGGCAGGCTTCAGGGCAGGATATGGCACAAATGACCATTTGCATACCATAAAGATCTTAATAGAAAAGTGCATCGAGTACAACATACCACTGGTTCTTGCATTTGTCGATTACGAGAAGGCTTTTGATTCTGTAGAGTTTGAAACAATACTGGAAGCCCAAAATCAAAGCCGAATAGATTACAGGTACACGACACTAATCAAAAACATCTATCAGAACGCTACATCAAGTATACGACTGCACGAAGACACAGAAAAATTCAGCTTAGGTCGAGGAGTTAGACAAGGAGACAATAATTCACCAAAATTGTTCACGGCAGCTCTAGAGTCAATATTTAAGGGTACTCAATGGCAAGATATGGGCATCAATATAGATGGAGAAAGATTAAATCACCTAAGGTTTGCAGATGATGTTGTATTAATCGCAGATAACTTACATGTTACAGTTTCTATGATGCATTCGCTTAAAAGTCTGTCTGAAAGAGCAGGATTAAAGATAAACTTTGAGAAAACTAAAATTATAACAAATCTCGTAATGAGTGGAAATATAACTATTGACAATAATACCATACAACAAACAGACACTTACAAATATCTGGGACACGAAATCAAAATAAGCAGAGACAATCAAACACATGAAATACAGAGGCGAATAGGTCTAACATGGGCAGCATTTGGCAAATTAAGCCATATTCTAAAAAGTTCAATTCCCATGTGTCTCAAGCGAAAGGTTTATAACCAATGTGTTTTACCTGTACAAACTTATGGAGCAGAGACTTTAACACTCACGCAAAAATCTGCGAATAAACTTAGAGTTACACAACGAGCCATGGAACGTGCAATGCTGAACGTGAGCCTTCGAGACCACATAACAAACCAACAAATCAGGCGAAGATCAGGAGTTCAAGACGTCATCGAAAGAACCACGACGCTTAAGTGGAACTGGGCAGGGCACTTAGCCAGAACACAAGATGGACGGTGGACAAGACGTATTATGGAATGGAGGCCTAGAAATTATAAAAGAAGCCGAGGACGACCACCGACTAGATGAACCGATGACATTAAACGTGTAGCGGGAAACTGGCTACAAGCGGCCCAGTGTAGAGAACACTGGAAAGAACTGAGGGAGGCCTATGTCCAGCAGTGGACGCGATTGGCTGATTTATGATGATGATAAAGTAATGGTTAAGAATAAAATACAAAAATTAATGTCATTTTGACCAACCTCATCTTATTGAAGTAAATAGTTTATTAATTTTTAAGTGTACCAGCTCTCTATCGTCGCTCTATAAAAAGTATGGGAAAAAATACCTAACCATATCAATGTCACTGATTTCAACTAAAATATTAAACTTCTAAGTATATTTTACCTACATACCAGGTCTTTTAACTAGAGATTCGGTTTGAACTGGCTCAGCACATCCCATTATTTCTTAGTGTAATATTTCTTTATTTTATAAATTCGGGCGGAAAACGAATGTATTCTCTTGTCACTGTTTCTGGAATCTAGTTGTCAAAACGAAGTTTTATTTATTACCGAAGATGGATTTATTGAAAAATACACTATATTTGAATATCTAATCTTGAAGTCTGTTGTGGTGGAACGGTGTTTGTTGACTTGTTCTGATTTCGATTGATAATGAACTAGTTAACCCGATTTACTATTATTGTAGCCTCTTGTGTATTAACCTTGTGTGCTTAACAATTATTGTTAAGATTGAATATTGGGTGCCTCTTTTAGAATATTGGGAGGGCTGTCAGAGTTGTACCCTCTTCTTCTTGCTACTTCACATGAAGTTGAAGGAGCAATCTAAAAATATTTTATAATCGAGGGTTCTACCTGTAAAAGTAAATTATCTTCACAATTCCCCATCTTAATAATATTATTTATTTGAATTGTTCTTTGATAGAACTTATTTTTCTTTAACACTGCCCAGATTTTTTAAAACACTTTGTTGATTTCCCCAAGGTGTTTATTTCTTCATTTAATGAATCGATAATTTCAATACGATATAGTTAATGAGGGGTCAAACTTATTTACTTTTCGAGATACAGGGTGTTAAAATTAAAAAAAATTAAATTCTTTTAGTTAATAACAACAATAACTTTAAAACCAATAAACGTATTTACTTGAAATTTAGTACTCGTAGGTTGTTTTTAAATGAAAAATAGCTTCCTTTAGTGAGAAAAAATTGTCCATGGTACAATACAATGGTGTGTATTTAGAAAAATTTTTCACCTTTACTTTTTTTTATGAAGTCAGCTATTCTAAAACACAATTATTTTTTATTGTAATTGAATTAACAAAAAAAAACT
This sequence comes from Diabrotica balteata, assembly GCA_918026665.1. NCBI lineage: Eukaryota > Metazoa > Arthropoda > Insecta > Coleoptera > Chrysomelidae > Diabrotica > Diabrotica balteata. The sequence continues at coordinate 112,209,814 of OU898278.1, read as the reverse complement.
TTTGTTGAATTTTAAAATAAGTTGTTTATGTTGTTTGTTTGTGTTTAAATGACTGCGGACACTAAATCCATTCGCCAAAAAATAAGTTATATGATGTACTAATGGTTAGTAACAAAAACTAATTTGTGGATTAATACTGCATTTAAAACACTTAGCGAGTGTTTTTTTTTTCCAAACCAGTTATTTGATTAACCAAAAACACCTTGTATATTTTTATATTTTAAAGGTTGGGTTAAAATAAAGGTTTTTATTTTTATTTATAGATAGCATGTGAGAAGAAATTTCAGATAGACCAACATGTGAGAACTGCTTCACACATTGCAAAAAAAGGAAAAATAGGAGGAAAACATCAAACTTCAATGGCTAAATGTTTCCAATCTACTTCAAAAAAATTAGATGAGCAAGAAACTTTTAATGAAGACTTGTGTCGCGCATTAGTGTCTGCAAACATACCGCTTTCAAAATTAGCAAATGTAAATTTTAGTTCGTTTCTAAAAAAATATTGCAAACTTAATGTTCCAAGTGATCGGTCTCTAAGAAGAAATAATGTGAACGGGCTATACTCGTCGGTGTTAATTAATATTAAGGAAGAAATTGCAGATAAATATTTTTACATATCTGTAGATGAAACCACTGATTCCTCAGGAAAGTATATTGCTCATTTATTGATTGGTGTTCTTAAAGAAGATACCTTACCAAAATCTCATCTTATTTCATGCCAGCAACTTGAGAAAACAAATGCTTTAACAATTTCGCGTTTTATACAAGAAACATTAGCAACTTTTTTCTTCCGACAACTATTCCTTCTAATAAATTACTGCTTATTTTATCGGATGCTGCTCCTTATATGGTGAACCGAGTGTACCAATCATACTGTGTTTCTGTCTTAAAGTTTTCAACACTCTGTTTAATATTCATTTGTAAAATACTAAAATTAAAACCCAACTATAGCCTTGGGTTTTTTTAACACTTTGTTTTTTGTTTATTGATTCACTTATATTCAAAAATAACAAAGTTGTGTCCTTTAACAACTAGCCATGTTCTTTGTCAATAAATCCTTATTTTCTGCTTAGTTTAATAAACAAGCCTAAAGTGGGCTATGATAAATTAACAATTTGATAAATGTCAAATTATTAACAGTCACAAAGTGTCTGATTTTTTTGTAAAAATTAGTTACTTTATTATTTAAAGTTTTAATTAAAAAACATAAAAAATGTCCAATTTTTAAAATGGTGTGTTTATTTTGAGGGTTTTGTGTATATATTGTCTAAACCTTTCGAGGAATTCAGGTACATAAATAAATCCAACTAATTACTAAAAGGAAATCCATGTATAGGTAGGTAGAACCTAATTATTGTTCTATTGTATCTAATTGTTCTTATCTAACCTCATTGCAATTCCTAGTAATCACTGATTTCTAGTAGTTATGACGTATGGAGAATTCCAAACAAATTATCAATCGATCATTAGCATTCAACAAATCAGTAAACAAATGATCATTATCACTCAATCAAATTATCCGTTGGACTCTTAATATGAATTTAAAAATTTACCGTCCTAAATACCATTATAAATCAATACAAAAATTAGTTAATTTGCAAATAATTTTTAAGTAGATACAACTGTTTAGACATTTTAAAAATAAATTATTAAATTAAATGTGTATTAGTTATTCATCCCATAATATTAGTTATATTATGTCTCAACTCAAAATAAGAAATTGAAAATATAAACTTATAACCAATAATTTTGCAATAAGTAATAGGGCTTTTTTCAGGTTTAATATCGAAAGTTAAGTTTAAAATAACAAATTAAAGCCAGTTTTTTAAAAAAATTTGAACAAAAATCATTGAAAATATAAACGAAATGCAGATAAAAATAATTTTTGTTATGCACCATGCAATTTTTTATTTATTACTCAGTCCAACACTGTAATTATTTCGACAATTTCGAAGTTGCAGTCGACGCGTAGAACGGTTTAGTTTGGTTAGTATAATTCCACTTACAATAGAATATTTCTGCCTTTACGTGAATTTTGACTCCTCCTTCGCGCAGCTACATGGTCAAGAGTGCTTGCTAGGTTGTGATTAGTGTTCTGTGCTTGCTAGTATGCTAGTACTATACTGTTAATAAGTGTCGAAAAATTTAAATTTGGCGCATTCGCATTTTCGGATATGTCCGCCATCAGAGGCCACTTTTTTGGTCTCCTTTTCATGAGGATTAGATTCCCTCTTTTGTCTTTTTGCTCGATGATGCTGGTACAGGTTTTTAAAATTCTGGAACATACAGTGTGGAAACCACTTATGGAATAAAATTGTTTGTGTCCTTATTATAGAAAATAATAACAAACTCTGGGACACGTTAACTTTTAAATTTAAATGTGCGCTTTTTAAACATAAATTTATTTTTTTTTTATTTTTATATAACAATCCTACCTATATATGTATGTGCGTGCATAAGTTTGTATATGTGCTGCGCATGTGTATATAGTATTTAATATTGTAGCAAACAGTATTTATTATAATACCGTGGCTGAATGGATCAATAATCCAAAGCCAAAAAAAAAAAACATAAATTTAAATGTACGTCATGAATATAGGTGATCCACGCAAGTCTGGCTTAGTCCATAATCCTTATTTTAATGAAACACCCTGTACTTATATTTTTATAATTTTAAAAGATTCTTAACAACCTGATTTCAATGACATAATATATCATGTAGGGTCTATAATGAATAATACAAAATAAAATTTTAAAAATTAATAATTTATCACGTGTTATGGTATTATTTTAAATTAGCTAAATACAGACAATACACTTCTACTCCAAGTGCCAGTATATTAGGGAAAATTTCTGTTTAGTAACCGTGTTAACATTTTTTGTCATGAATAGGTAAAATCTGTCTAAAATATATAGATATATATTTTAGACAGATGCTAATGCTATGCTAATTAAACTAAATCGGAAAATAATGCAGATTGTTATCAATCAGTTGTTGGTGTATTGACATTTTACATTAAAATAATAAATTCCTAATTAAAAGCTAATTTCTTGCAGAAATAAAAATTAAATATTTAACTGAGACCCACCGAATTGAGATTTTAATGATGATCGGTTACGGGGAGATTTGTAGAAGTCAAGTTGAAGTAACAAACTTATTTAATCAGAGGTATCCTCAGTTGCCTAATATTTCACAAGGTACTGTGTCTTAAATTTATGCACAATTCAGAGATTATTTTAATGTCAAACCATTAACTGACCCTTAAGTTTTAAACTTGATTAGGCTTGCGCCTCTTCAAGGTTGTAGGAACTCCTTTTTTTGACGGAGTTGAGGGGGGGGGGGGTGTGAAAAACGTCAATTGAACGAAACGCGAGCTAAGAAGTAGAAAACTACTAAGGAAAAGAGGGAAAAGAAGGTGGCTTATTTGTGCGATCGATAAGAGTCGATTGAACGCACAAGAAGAAGTTGGGCTTGCCTAGCATGCAGTGTGAGGTACTTCAGGGTTACCAGCCATACAGTAGGAACGGCTCTTTATCAGCGTTTTTGGCGCGCAGTTTATCTGCGATAGTAGATGGGGAAAGATTCAAGAATATCGAAATACTCATTAGGAAGTTCATGGTTCTTAAGACATACTTCCTACTGAGGGTTAGGATTCTGTCCTTAATTGGCGTGATGTTGGTTAGTGCATAAATGTGGGCTGATGGACACAGCCAATCTTTTCTCATGAAGAAGCGTAGAATTCTACGCTCGGCGGCAGTGATAGCGTTGAGTTCGTGGCTCCTCAGAGAGAGGTAAACGCACGCTTTGTATTCGATTATCAGTCTGATAAAAGCCTTGTTGGTGTGCAACAATGTATTAGAGGACGTTCCTCCTAGTTTACCGGTCAGCACTTTTAGGAGATTAAACCTTCTTCTCATCCTGTCAAGGGATTCGTGGACGTCAGCCTTCCAGTTGAGAGTTCTCGTAAAACGAACTCCCAAGTAGAGAACTGAGTTCCTGAGAATAAGGTCCTCTCCCAAAAGTGTCACCCGGCCCTGGAGGTCGCGTCCATAAGGAGGTCTGAAGACTATTGCTTGAGTTTTGGAGGGGTTTAAAGTGACCCTCCATTTGTTGCACCACCTCACGACTCTATCAAGGTAGGCTTGCGATTTTTCGAATACAGACTGTCGTCCTCCTTCTCTGTAAGAGCCTGGGGTGAGAATGGCTGTATCGTCAACGAATAGGAGAAGAGACTCTGACCCTTGCCGTGGGCGGGGGATGTCGCTATTGTAGACTGTGTATAATATTGGAGCAAGTATTGAGCCTTGGGGTACTCCTGCCTTTGGAGTGAATGGAGTGAAGAGATGTTCTCTTATTTTGATCCTAACCGTCCGATGGGAGAGATAATAATTTATTAGTTTAACGAAAGGTGTTGGCAGTCCAGCAAGGTGGAGTTTCTCGATCAAGCCTGCGTGCCAGACTTGATCGAAAGCCTTCTGGACATCGAGGAAAATGCCTACGACGTGCTTCCTTTCGTTAATGGATTGAGAAATGAAAGTTGTTGCTTCAACCAATGCATTTTGTGTGGAATGTCCAGCCCTGAATTCGAATTGGTAGTTTGGAATAAGGAAGTGAGCGTCTAGGAATTCTACGAGTCTCTCCTTGAGGATCCTCTCGTAGACTTTTCGTAAGATTCAGGGTTGGTGAGGGTTTTCCCTTTCTTAGGGATCATGACAGTGCTGGTCACCTTCCAAGGGATAGGAAAGTAGCTCAGCGCAAGAGATGCATTGATTATATTGGTGAGCAACGGATTGATATTTTGTGGAAGATTCTTGAGACATCTTCTATGGATGCCATCTGGGCCAGGAGACATGTTTTTTCACATGTTACACATCTGACTGACGATTTCCTCAGTCACTGGTACCATCATCGGGTGAGGATGTGGTCCGTCAAGTGGCTGAGGGTAGTAGAATATATCTTCCACTCTTCGTTCGGTGGCTCTTTTGGATCTTTCGTTGAAATTGGGGTTGTTGGGTGAAACGAGGGTGGCCTGCAATGTATTTTTGAAAGCTTCGGCCTTATCTTGTGGATTGTTTAGTAAAACGTTGTTGACTTTGAGGTGAGATCGTGGCTGACTTTTTTGTTTTGTTAGGACTTTAAGTTTGTTCCAGAATGAAGAGCCATCTCGGTAGTCGAGGTAAGACGTGACTCGCATCCACTGTTTTTGTTTCAGCTTGTTTACTTCGAGCCTTATGACTACCGAGAGCCTGTTGAATTCTGTTTTGATGAGGGGATCTCTGAATCTTTTATACTCTCTGAGCAATTTGCGTTTGGATTTAATTTGTGCGATGATTGTATTGGATATGGATTGTATCTTGTTTTTGAAATAGCCAGGGCTAAGGCTTCTCGAAGAAGTTTCTCAACTTTGGAAATCCCTGTGTCAACTTGGTTATGTGTTGACATAATGCCTAACTCAGGTAGGTTTTGGTTGATGTGTTCTTGGAAAAGAACCCAATTTGCTTTACGATAATTTATCCTATAGGTGGCAGGACTTGCTTGGGGTAAGGAATTAAGTCCTGCCACCTAGTTCCTTACCCCAAGCAAGTCCTGCCATTAAACCATTTAAAAAACCATTAAAAAAACAGAACTTCATTGAAGATGAGGTGAAAGTGGATATTTTGTTAAGTGTCGCAGAGAATCCAACGTCAAGTTCACGTCAAATTTCACGTCAAAATAATGTGAGTCACACAACTGTCCTAAAGTATCTTCATGAAGAAAAACTTAATCCATATAAATTGACTTTTGTGCAGTAGCTAACAGAAGACCATCCAGATCGTAGATTTCTGCGAAAGATTGATGGATAAAATTAACACAAATGAAATAGCTCTTGGCACAATTCTTTTTTCTGATGAATCGACATTTACATTGAACGGAGAGGTAAACCGACAAAACTGTAAATATTAGTCAGTGGAGAATCCTCATTAGATGCGTGAGACACACACTCAGTGTCCTCAAAAGTTGAATGTTTGGGCAGGTATTATAGAAGATCATATTATTGGTCCTATATTTGTAGATGGTAATTTGACAGTGGAAAAATATTTAAGAATGCTAAGGGATGATGTTCTTCACTTATATCCCAACCCAATACACGCGACCCTACTTCATGAAACTGTTTGGTTCCAGCAGTACGATGCAACACCCCATTATGCTTTAATGGTGAGAAATTACTTGAATGAAATCTTCTTCAATAAATGGATTGGACGAAGGGGTACTATTGAGTGGCCAGCTAGGTCGCCAGATCTTACGCCTTTGGATTGTTTCTGTGGGGTTATCTCAAGAACAAAGTATATGCAACACAACCAACTAGCATTGAATAACTCAAAGAAAGGATAACTACAGAAATACACTATATTTCACTTCAAACGTTAAACAAAGTTCGGGACGAGTTTTATAGGAGACTTGAGCATTTATTTTAATGTAATCCAATCAATACCTCGGGTATTCTATGAATTAATTGTCTTGGAAAAATTATACTTAATTTCAAAATTTCGCCTTGTATTATTCATACATGATATAGTTTGTTGAGATCAGGTTGTTAAGGAGCTTTTAAAAACATAAAAATATACAGGGTGTTTCATTTATAATACAGATTCTAGACTTCATCAATCATCATCAAATCATCATCAATTAGCCTATATTTGTCCATTGCTGAACGTAGGCCTCGCGTAAAATCTTCCACCTATTTCTATTTTGAGCTTCTTGCATCCAGTTTGTGGTGGTGTAGTCGGTGGTCGTCCTCTGCTTCGATATGCATCTTGCCTTGGTCGCCATTCCAGAATCTTTTTGGTCCATCTATCATCCGTTAATCTGGCAACATGTCCGGCCCAAGCCCATTTAGTCATGGCTATTTTTTGAACTGGACTTACCCAGACTTAATTACTATTTAAATTACCCAGACTTTCGTGGATCACCCTGTACATTCAAATTTATGTTTAAAAAGCGCATATTTAAATTTAAAAGTTAACGTTTTTTATTATTTTTTAAATTAAGGACACAAACAATTTTATTCCATAAGTGGTTTCCACACTGTATATCATGAATACATGGAAGAATTGACTGCAGTAGGTACAGATTTAAAACATGCGGCTACCAAAGAAAAGTGTGCAAACAATTTGCAATACTCCTAACTGAATATTTATCGCTGTCGTTATAGCATCGTATTAGCACATAAACTATCAATAAATCAAAAGATAGATAATGGCGAAGGTTAAATTCTTTTTTATGTGATGATAAAATTACTATTACTCTAGTAAACAATTCTATAGATTATAATTTTTTAAATGTTTATCTTATTTTTCTACTCGACATAAATAGATCTTGTTTATATGCTAAATAATTATTTATTAACACAAAAACCATCCAGATCCATTGGTAAGAACTAAAGTCATGGATATGCTCAATAATGCTTTACTCAGAGCCGTCTTTCACCTATTAGAGGGCTTAAATGGGGCCCCTAACCTATAATAAAGCATTTTCAAAATAGAAAAAAGCATGGATAGCTATGCAAAGTTTTGGCTTTATTTTTATTCCTGTACAGCATTAGATATTACATATTCTCTCTCTTCAATTCTGACCCGCTGGAGGAAGTGTAGAGGTCATTGTAATATCGTGAATTGTTCGTCTATAAAGACCACTGTATCTAGTCATTTATTTTAACCCATGCATAGGTCTTTTACATATGCTTGTAATTTGATCGATCCATTTTGTTCGAGATCTTCCTCGTGATCTTCGGCCTTATACTTTTACTTGGATAATAAGTCTTTTTATGATTTCTGTGTCTGCCCCCATAACATATCCAAAGTATTTTAATTGTTGTAGATGCACTTTGCTGGATAGCCGTTTGCTGACTTTCGCTCATTTAAAATTGAAATATTTGTTCTGTAGTCGGTCCACAGAATTCAACATTCTTCTCCATCAGAACCATTCAGTGGCGTCTATCTTTCTTCTTCCCGCTTGTCGTAGGGTCCAAGATTCACACCCGTATGTCAGTATTGGGAATATTAAGCAGTTGATCAACCTTATTTTTAGAGTTCGTGAAATTTGAGAGTCCTTCCAAATTTTGGCAATCTTTCCTACGGCGACTTTTGCTACTATCATAATCTTTATTTTTAAAATGTTTAACTGCAGACCAAATATTTGACTTTCGTTTTCAATCAGTGGTATCAATAAACCGTTTCTATATTAGGAAACATGTCTTCAATTTTGTTGTCTTTTAAAAGATGATATATTTCCAGAATACTAAAAGTTCCTTCATTTTTTGTTTGATTAATTTTTATGTAGTCGGATAAATCTACTCTTTCTTGTTTATGTCGTCATAATAGATTTCAGTAAATTCTTTGCAACTTTGTCTCAACTCTTCAACTCAACCGGAATTTAGAGTTTCAAGAAACAAATAATCCAAAGCGTTGACTAATGTTCTTATACTAACTTAATCGCTGTTTTAGCTGAACGCCCAACTTATCAATTATGGGGATACAGGTTTCCATTCCGCATCTTTCCTTTTCATTCAGTTATACAGGCTTATTTGATATCGAGTGGCGAGCCCTTCCTCGAAATAGTTAATCGCGCAAACAATACCCTATCTATGATCAGACCCATGCAGTGGAGTTGCAATATTAAACAAATTAAATTATTTGAAATCGCACTAATTACAAAATTATTACTCACTTAAATAATAAATGTAGTTTGATTGTACACAGATTGTTTTATAGATACCAAAATTTTTGATTGAAAACTTTATTATATTATTTTATCACTACAGCTCTTTCGGCCGAGTGCTTTTCTCAAGTGATCTATAGTCTTTACGTAATAGGTTTAGGACAAAATTAAAATAGCAAAGAATAACAAGAAAAAAGCGAGAAGAGAAAATTTTTTTATGAGTTACCAAGAGAATTGTTACCAGAATTCAATCACTTTTTCTTTGATATGTAACAAGTGCAGCCCCTTCCATCAATCAATTTACTTCGGGTCTTGTTTAGTTTGGAGAAGTCTCTTCTTCTTCAAGTGCCATCTCCGCGGCGAAGGTCGGCAATCATCATAGCTATTCGAACTTTTGAGCTTGAAACTTGACTTGACGGCTGCTCTGAAAAGTTGATTTGATGTACATCCGTACCTCTCTCTCAGGTTGCGCAGCCATGACATTTTATGCCTCCCTATGCTGCTCTTTCCTTGGATCTTTCACTGCATAATCAGTTGTAGCAAGGTGTATTTCTCCCCACGTGTAATATGTCCGAGAGATTCCAGTTTTCTTGTATTTAAATTCTATATCTTTATTCATCCTTTGTTTGTAACGTTTCTGTCCACGATATTTTCAGAATTCGTCTATACACCCACTGCTCGAATGATTCCAGTTTTTTCATTGATGTCGCCTTCATAGTCCAAGTCCTCCCTCTACTACTTTTCCACCAAATATTCTGCGAAGTATCTTTCTTCCCCATGCTTCCAATGTATTTTGTATGGTTTCAGCAGCGTATAGCATTGTGGGTCTAATTATAGTTTTGTATACTCTTATTTTTGTATTACGAGATATATCTTTGGCCTTAATTATTTTGCTCATGGCTCCAGCACACCTGTTGCTCTTGGTCAGTCTCAGGTTGATTTCAGTTTCTTCTCTTACATGTCTGATGAATAAGAGTACCTAAGTACATATATTCATCCTACCTTCTCGAATTCTACAACTGATCTATTCTCCACCTCCAATTTAAAGGATACCCTGGTGTTTATTTCTTTTTTGCTCGAGATCCATGTACTTCGATTTATTAATATTAACTTTCAGTCCCATTTTAGAGCTTTCCTAAATCAATCTTTTTGTTATATTTGATAGTTCTTTTCCATTTCTTGCAATGAGAACCACATCATCAGCGTATGCTAAGCATTGGTGCTCCTTGTATAAAATAGTTCCGGACCTATTTATCCCACTAACCCTTACAATTTTTTCTAGAACTATATTGAATAGCAATGTAGACAACGGGTCTCCTTGGCGAACACCTTTTTTTCACTTCGAATTCTTCTGAGATTGTACCGTTGCATCTCACAGCACAAATGGTTTGTCTAATTGTCATTTTTACCAATTTTATTATTTTTTCTGGCACTTGGAATTCTTTTAGTGCTTCTATTAACTTGTTTCTGTCTATTGTATCGTAGGCAGCCGCCTTGTAATCAATGAAAAGTACTTGTGCTGAATGTTGTATTCATAGCAATTGATCAGGATTTGTTTTAGCATAAAAATTTGATCGGTTGTTGATCTTCCTTTCCTAAATCCTCCCTGGTATTCTCCTAGATTCTTCTATATATATATATATTATATATAATATATATATATATATATATATATATATATATATAATTATATATATATATATATATAATGAATACTGGATATTCGTGACTGTCAATTTAAACGAACAACAAAGTTTATTGGGGCTGCAGTCAGAAGTTTGGCCGGGATGTTACAGAAACACTCTTTTGACTTTTGGTCTAGCTTTCGGAATTGTTTAATTCCTTTATCAAGACACTGTAATTAGAAAAATGTGTAAATATTTACAATATATCACAAAATATCAGTGTACTTACTAGTCGTTGAGATTATTTGTACGAAGCTATGACACTCAACATTTATAACTTTGTTGTTTATATATATATATATATATTATATATATTATATATATATATATATATATATATATATATATTATATATATATTTCTAATCGTTTTTTAATTAGTATGGCGAGTACTTTATAAATTATCTCTAATAAAGATATTCCTCTATAGTTTGCGCATTCAGTTCATCTCCCTTTTTGTGTATAGGAATTATAATCGACTTATTCCATTCTTGAGGTATTTCTTCGGCATCTCATACTTCTAGTATTAGCTCACCAAGTTTGTTTATTAAGGCTTCTCCTCCATATTTATGTTCGCTGCCACAATGCCGCTCTCCCAGGGCTTTTTTGATTTTTCATATCTTTTATTATTTCTTCAATTTCTTCTCTTGTGGGCTTTGGTATTTCTTCTAGTACTATTTGAGGTTTAGGAACATAACAATTTTCGTCAGTAGTCACTTCTTCATTTAGCATCTCTTCGAAATATTCTTTCCACCTTTCACATATTTGATCTTCGTCCACTATCAGGTTTCCTTGCTTATCTTTTACATTTATCGTTCTTCCCTGGTACCCAGTTTTAATGTATTTTACTTCTTTATAAAAACTTTTTATTTCATTTTTCTTGTAATTTTCTTCAATGCGCTTAATTTTATCATCCATATACTTTCGTTTCCGCTCCCTTAGGATTCTCTTTACTTTTTTTCGTTGTTCGGCATACCTTTCTAGGTCGTCTTGTTTTTGCGATCGTAAACTTTTTAATCTCAAATCTGATCTCTTTTTAACTCTGTTCTGCATTCTGCATTGAACCAGTGGTTTTTTCTAAATATTTTTGTTCTTGGTATGTTCTTCGACGTAGCTTCATTTATAGTGTTTGTCATTTTCAAGAACTTTTGTTGTATGTTACTCACAGTAGTACTATCTTGTTTGGCGTAGGTTTCTTGTATATCCTTTTGATAATCCTGCGCTACCTCAAATTTTTGCAGTTTTTCAAAGTTAAATTTACGTTGCACTTTCTTTTTCCGTTTATGCTTTTTAATGATTGCTTCTCTCATATTAATTTTAACCAAAAAGTGATCTTAGTCTACGTCAGCCCCTCTGCACCTTTTCACATTTGTTATTAAATTGGCAAACTTCTCTTGTATTAAGATGTGGTCTATTTGATTAGTTCCATTTGATCCCGGAATTTTCCACGTTCCTTTATATATATTTTTTCTCCTAAAATGGGTACTCATTATCTTCATCCTGTTTTCAATTGCGAATGTTATTAATCTTTGTCCGTTATCATTTGTATTCAAATGTTTACTTTCACCCCCTGTTATGTTTTTATATATATCTTCTCTTCTGACCTTTGCATTTGCGTCGCCTATAATAATTTTAGTATCTTGTCTGGGCATTTTTTCACACAATGAATTTAATTCTTCATAAAATTCGTCTCTCACTTCTTCTTCTTTTCTTCTGTTGGAGCATGTATATTTATCAACGATATCATATTCTCTTTTCCTTTAATTCTAATTGCATGTGGAATTTTTTTTTGATAAGCCCTAAGTTTCGGGATATCTACCCCTCATCAACTCAAATATGAAGTAGAGAAAACTATTGGTTGCAACGGCATTAACATTTCTAAATATTTCTTACTTTTAGCAAATATCAAAATTTAATTTTTCTGTAAGTCCAAAAAAAGCAGACGAGCATTTCGTTAGATATGAACTTTTCCCACTTTTGTTAGATACAGCAAAAATACTAAATTTATGCCAATATGTAACTTTTGCAGATATGACATTGGATAATTTTTTCAAAATGAAGTGAAAATGGGATAAGGAAAGTAAATTCTTGACAAAATAATGCACTACTAGCAGACTTTTTGTACAATAAAATTAACTTAAAAAATGTCTTATTCTGTCTCTCTTACTATTGTTTTGCAATAGATGTCTTAGTCCTAACTTTTGCTTTCTTCTCCAGTGCCAATAAAACATACACATACACATGTTTTCTTCATTTTCTTGTTGTTTTCTCTTCAATTTGGACGTTGATTATGCTGTAGCTGAAAAATTTCCGTCCTATCTTATTTTGCGTATTCAGTGATTAGTGGTTGTTTTTGCACTTATTCCAATCTATTACTATTATTTATGATACATATTTTCCATACAGCTTTAAAAGATGCAGACAAATGTACAACAATAAACGGCCTCACTGGTTCTTCAAATGTTTAATAATAAGTAGAGTTGATTTATAACATTGGCATAAAACTTTATACCTTCGCCATATTATAAAAAACTGTACAGCAAACCTATTAAAATTAACTATCGTAGAGAAAATAGAAAGCGGGCTGAGAAGATACAAACATCCAAAAATCGGACAGTTGGACTCACACTTACTGCTGCCTAAGATAGAGATGACTTCGCTGTAATGGTTATCCTCTATGAAGATGATACTATAAGAGATCGTATTAGAACAAATCAGGGAAAACACATGATCAATCTTTTTCAATCAATTTAGTAAAAATTAAATCTATATTAATATTTCGACTTTTAATGGCAAGATATGTCGAAATATATATAAGATTGGACAGATCCCAAAGATCAACTTTCGTAGTGATTTATTCTTTGGCTTGGTGCTATTAAAAATATGTATAATTTCTCCTTTATATTTTATTTGAGTCTTCCACGTGCAGGTTAATAAATAATAACATCATAGAATCTTAAAAAAGGTTTAATAAATAAATTATAGTTGTTCTAAAAAAACCCTTATCGAATTAATTCGTAAGTCCATAGATATGTAAAAAACGTATCTAAAAATATTGATAAGACATTTCAACAAAGACAACAATTACAACAGAGCAATATCGACTTTGGCTTATCAACTATTTTGTATGAATATTCCGGAACAAAAGACAGCATAGTCTCAGGTACCATTTTGGTACATCGGTTCTTTCTCTGGAACATTATCTTCTTGTTTTGGTCGTTTGTCGTTCCATGGTTGGATTTCTCCGGAAGCTCCGAAGACGTAGAAGAGACCGGTTGTCGAGAATAGTACTGCCGCGGTGATGAAAACGATGTTCCACAGTTCTTTATCAGTCTGAAAATAAACATAAATTTTAATTGACAGTCAAAAGGAGAAAAAATATTTTCGTTATTCGATATTACAATTACTTTTTCTTGGGAATAAGCCACAATTTAAGTTTAAAATAAGTTATTGACGTTTCAATTTCCACTTCGGAAATCGTTTTTAAAATACAAATATAAACATATGATCTGGAAGACATGAAAATTTCAGTGAGGCATAGTAGCAAAAAAATTCCGTTAATTTATTAATGTTGTATTTTGAAAACGATTGCCGAAGTGGAAATTGAAACGTCAACAAACTTATTTTAAACTTAAATTATGGCTTATTCCACAGCCACCTTTACTTCCAAGCCATGAAGTAGAAATTTGGCAACAACGGGTGGTAGTCCGACCGTGGTTTGTTTTGTTTAACATTTCAAATAGGAAGGCTTGTAAAGTTTGTTGAATTAGTGTTTTTTTAACTTTATTCGAATGTTTTATTTGTAAATTGTGTTTAAATCAATTAGAAAATATTAATATAAATGAAATTTCATTAAATTTAGAACTTTTAGAAGATTCTTAACGACAATTTAAAAGGCAAGATAATATAACCTACAAAACAAACTGAAAATAATAATACTTTTGCTTCTTGTTACAAAATATGTAAACTAAAAACAACAATAATAATACATTTGATTTTTTGTTACAGATGCTCTGGCATTGTTGTGTACCTGGTTGCAAAACCAATTATGCCAGTACTTTAAAAACGAAACAGGCAGAAAGTACGTTTTCGTTTCCCAAAGGTCCCCAAAGAAGGTATACTGGGTTATGCTCTATTCATAGAGAAGGCTATACAATTACCAAATCTTCTGTAGTATGTACCAAACATTTTCATGAAGATGATATTCAGCGGACTGAACAATGAGAAGATAAAGATGGAAATGTACACATTGAAAAGTTAATATTTCCCAAATTAAAAGGCAATGCAGTTCCTAATATATTTCCTGAAGTACCATCATATGTAACTGTTCATCGTACTAAAGAAAGAAGGAATCCCGAAGACAGAAGAAACTTTTTGCATAAGAAGAGGGAACAAGAGATAACATAATTATGACAATTAGACTTAGACAATAATATCCCATTGAAAAACTGGACAAGTAAAATTACAAGTGACTGTGTATATTTCTATGTATTAAACATTAATCAGTTGGGACACAAGTGTGATAATATTTGTGTAATACATAGTGTAATAGTTAGCAGTAATTTTAGTGTAATCGTCAATGTAGGTAAGAATAGATTAAGTAGTAATGATTTGAAATGGATTTTACAATATAGTAAATTAACAAGATGGTCACAATTAGAGAACTTACTTTCTCATTTAGATCTGCTTTTTAGATAAGTGATAACAAATTTGAGTATTACATTCAAAAATCTTTTGAGAATATAGGCTATTTTAAATCGATATACAAGTTATAAATGTGGTATGTTACATTCAACAGATTTTTCATGTATACCTCTCTTAACTTGGTCTATATGACAAAAAACCTATTCATATTTAAAATTGCTACTTTCGTATACCTAAGTATGAAAATTCAACAAAAGTAGTTATAAGTAAATAGTAAAATATTTAATTTTCAATTAGATTAATTTAGAACCATATTTATATTGTGTCGGATTTCTTAGGATGAATTTTTTAATCATAATAGTTACACTAAGTTTTTACTGAAAAAATTTTATATCTTTTGTATTTTTAATAATCTTTTTAAATGTCGTGTTAATGTATTGTGTAATTTATATGATTAAGTACTTAATATTTAAAATTTCTAGAGATTCTTGACTGTATTTGATTGTAAGATTAACTGTTTGACACTGTATTGTTAAGTGCAATAAATTTTACTCTAGTGATTATTTTATTGATAATATAACCTAAATAATAATAAAACTTTATATATATTTATTAGGTAAATATAAGGTTTGATTAATTTAATTTCCCTAAAAATATTTCTGTAATGAATTGAAGTTTTCAAAATATCAGTTTCCTAAAATTCAAATTAGTTTAATTTTCTGTTAGACCTTACAGCTGATTATCGGACTACCGACGTCATAGAATGCGGTGTTGCCTTTTTTACTTCATGGCTTGGAAGTAAAGGTGGCTGTGCTTATTCCCAAGAAAAATATATATAATATTTGATATTATATCATGCAATATAATCAAATTTATATTATTATATATATATTTACATTTTAACCAGCTTATACATTATCAAAAAATTTTTATATTTATCAAATTTATTTATGAGTGAAATCTTTTAAGTTTCTGTAAGTATTGCAAATCTAAGTGTACGTCAGTTTTTTGAAATGTTTGTTTTTTACAGTTACTCCTGATGAAGCTATTAAATAAAGAGCGAAATATATATATATATATATTAACAAAAGTGCATAAAACTTTTTAAGTGCCGTCTCGGTAGGAGGTTGTATATCATCATCACTATCTTTACTCTATCTACTGCTGCTCTGAGGAGTTCTATAGAATTGCATTTAAACCAGTCCCTTAAATTCTTCAACCATGACACTCTCCTTCTTCCTATACTCCTTCCTCCTCTTATCTTTCCCTGTATTATCAGTCTTAGCAGTTCATATCGCTGTCCCCTCATTACGTGTCCTAGATATTGCAACTTTTTTAGTTTTATTGTGTTTATTATTTCGCATTCTTTGCCCATTTCTCGCAATACTTCCGCGTTAGTTTTCTTCTGTGTCCATGCTATTCTAAGCATGCTCCTGGTACACCACATTTCAAAGGACTGTAACTTATTTATGTGTTCTTGCTTCAATGTCCAGCTATCAAATCCATATTGCAGTATCGAAAACACGTAGTATCTCCGTGCTCTCACTCTCAGTCCTAATCTAAGGTCCAAATTATGATAAATAAAAGTGTTGAAAATATTGAAAGTCTAGCTTTCGACACTGTTTTTAGTTGCTTTATCACAATAACTGTTGAGGTTAAAAAAGTCCGCATGCTGTTTGGAAAGCTTGACTTTCGATAAAAGAGTACACTTATGTTAGTGTTTTAATAACTGAGACTTTCTGACCGCAACCTCACGAATTTTTGGAAGTTTTACTTTACTAGCCGATCACAAGTAACTTATGCGACTCGTAATATTCTCTGTAATTTGTGAGCATTTGTGGCTCTGTGATGACGCAATGTGTGTCCATCAATTTTGCAATCTTTTGGTCTTTTAATACTTTTATTATGATTGATGATTGATGATTAACCAATCTTTTGAATAAATCTTCAAAAAGTTAATATAAATTCAAAAGATATCAGTGCCTTAGGAAAATATTCCAGTACAGTCAAGTAAAGTTTTGATGTATTGTTTCTTTTTGTCGATTAGTACAACAGACGCTAATTATAATAAGGTTGTGCAAATGGCGTATTCTCGCCTCGAGTCGTGAGACTTTTCGCTACGGCAAATTCATTAATTTGATAGCCTATCTGATAAGTATTAGTTACTGCTACATATTTATATGCCGGTAGTATTGATCCTTTTAAACTGAAGTTTATCATAATTAATTTTTGTTATATCTAATTTATTGAACAATTTATTTTCAGTGTAATAAAATTAAGTTATTTCGTTGAAAATACTTACTTCTTCATAACCACCCACTTGTTTAAACAGATCCACAGCCAAAGGCGCCAGAATAGCGGCCACATTTCCAATTGCATTAGTAATTCCCATGAGAGTACCCGCATGGTTGGGTGCGATATCTATGTGATTCACGTGGAAACCAATTAAAATACCGGTATTGCAACCTACTGCTATAACCAACATAAATACTGTTAAGGCTTTTTCTTCTGAACCAATAAAACACAGAGTAAGTAAGGCAACAGACGGTATGAATACACCTAAAAAATGAGATAAGAAATAGGTTAGCTAGTGTTCATGTAACAGAGATATATTTGAATATGTTTTTTTGAATACAGTCAACCAATGAGTCTTAACAAAGCAACTCTATTTAGAAATCGAAGAGGTTTTTAGCAGTTGAAAATAAACAAATATGCATTATTTGTATAGTTTTAAGTTTACAAACCATTAGTGGTGGTCTTTAGTGGTGAAAATATGATCACATTGGTTTTTTGTGTCAAAAAAGTTCAAATACATCTTAAAATATTATCTCGTAAATTAAAATGTTCGCGTCAATTTAATCTAATTGTACAGTACTGTGGACCACTATGTATGTGAATGTTGTATGAAATAATACATTAAGAAATAATAAAAAATGGATAAAAATTAATATGTCCTTAATTAATACTGGATATGTACTTTTTGTATATAATTTATGTAATATATTTGTTATAACTTTGTAATCTTATCTTACACAACGTCCTTAAAATTTGGTGAAATTTTAATCAACTAAAAACTAGGTGGTTGTTACTAACGAAATTATTTTAGCTAACATTGTTTTTATTTAAACAACATATTCCAAATGGCACAAAAATTGTATCTGTTATCAGTTCATTCTAATAGTTAAATTAGATTTTACTTTTTTACATTCTCACTAAAATACACAAAATTATGTTTTTCTAACTGGAACAAAACGTGTTAACTCAGCACAGATTTTTCGGTGTCAAAGAGACTCACAGTTCCGATATTATTAGAAATATAAAACTTTTAAAAACAATTTATAGAATCGGACGCAAAGATGAATAAAAAATGTGGTGAACGAATAAAAATAAAAATGAAGGATGTATAAAGGCGACAATAGAAAATATTCGTAGATGATCTCAAGATGATAACAAAGCAAAACAAATTATCCGGCTCGGAGGACCAAAATATTAAAGCGGCGGAGAAAATATTCATCGATTAATGTTATGAATAATCTACTTGAAAGATGAAACAATGAAATGGTCAATTTTCTGACTGTGGCTTTGTATGATACACTGATATGGAAATAATGACAACGCTGATATGGAAATAATGACAACGGATCAGATTTTGCATTAAACTACAGTACAAAAAAAATATTTTTATATCTGCTTTCATTAAAACTAAAAACAAAGTTTTATGCTATTTGGATTTATAATACAAAGTGATTCCAGTATCTGAATAAAATATCGTTTAGGGCATAGGTTCATACCTATACTGTTAAATATTTTTCTACTAGCACCAACAGAAGTAATCTTATTGGTAATAAGGTAATCAGCAATAGGACTCATCACCAGATTCAACAGGCAATAGATTAGATACGGAAGGGCAGACAAAGTACTGTTCTGTAAAAAAATAATACGTGTTGAAGATTCTACACCCTAACTTCTTTCTATTCAATACTTACCGATGCGATGTCGTATTTTAGAATTTTGTCCATGTATGTTGGTATTTCTGTAAGCATCGTCCAGAAGCCCCAGAGATCGCCGAAGTGGCACACCAAAATCGCCCAAAATGGAACTGATTTAAGGATATCTTTCCAAGGCGTCGGTAATTGCTAAATTAACAAAAAACACTAACATTGTAATAAACGATCACAACACCTATAAATCATCATAATAATATATATTTTATAACATTTATAAATACCTCTTTTTTCTTGTTGGTAATAATGCCATCTTGGATGAACTTGAGTTCATCTTGGGAGATATTCTTGTGTTGATGTGGACTATCTAATCCCAAGAAGATCCAACAAGCTGTCCATGTAAAACCAACGCCTCCCAATAAGTAAAAGACAGTCTGCCATCCTAGTTTTGAGCCTGAAATGTATCCCACAATGGGCATCACAATGACTGTACCAAGAGGACCACCTAAAAAATACATTTTTCTGATGTAATAAAAATATACATAAAAAGTATAGCCACTCTACTATAATGGTTCTTTTATATAAATAGGAATTAAATAATTAAAACATTAAATCCAATCCACGATTACCTGCCAGTTTGTTGACATTCAAACAAAATAATTTACTTAGGCAAGCATAACGAATGCCGAAGGGTATTCAGGAAAAATAAAAATTAATTAGACATTACATCAAATGGAACCGGGAGAAAAGAAGCTAAAAATGGGAAGGAAGACGAAATAAGTGATGAAATTTGTGAAAAAAGAAGATCGACGGCAAAACAATGTTCCACTTTAATATATAACAATAAAAAAATGTATATTGTGGTTTTGAGGTTACAGCTGAATTAGATGTTACAAATTCTGCGACAAATTGAAACTAATTAATTATCTGTTAATCTAAGAACAATATTATGACTTCCAAGTTACTATTTATAAAATTGCATCATAATTGGTTGATTGACAAACTTAATTTTTTTAACCTTCCTTGCTCACGCAAACGTCAAATAGATTTCTATTAACATCTTTCTAATTGAAGAAATTAAAATTCTACAAGTCATGACCCGACCGCGACGGGAAATACAATAATTCTATGTGGTAGTATTGAGAAGCGACAAATAATTTAGGTTTTAACGAAATAATTATATTGTTCTATTTCAAAGCCACTGTTGCGCTTGTCTACGATTTTCTTAGCTGACTTGACAAAACAAAATATTTACCGGACTGATACTATTGGATGAAATGTTTAAAAGAGGCAATTATTAGCTGACAAATTATACATAAAGTAAAATACTTTGCAACTTATTCATCATCATCATCATCATCATTGGTGATACGTCAAATTAAGCGTCGACCTTTCTAAGCTTATTTTTCTATACGGTCTTATTTTGTGCAGCTTGATGCCAGTTGACAACACCGATCAACCCAGCATTCTCATCTAGACCATCCCTCCATCTAAACCTTGACCTACCTCTGGCTTTGCCAATAAAATACGTCGTGCAGAGTAGCTTTCATTGGATCTGGCTAGATGATCTGCCCACCGTAGGCGTTTAGTTGTTATTGCACAGTAACTATATCTCTATTTTCACTAATTCTTCATACCTAATGTATAGTTACATATCATATCATCATCATCAGCCGTTTTAAGTCCACTGCCCCGTAAATAATTCCAATGCATTCTATCTTGAGCACCCTGAATCCAGTTGTGCTGAATGCGCTTGATGTCATCTGACCGCCTTGCTGGAGGACGTCCTCGATTACGATAAGCATCGTGTCTAGGTCTCCATTACAGAATTTTCTTCGTCCACCTTCCATCTTTTAATCTGGCAACATGCCCCGCCCAGTTCCATTTCAATGTTGTAATCCTTTGAACTGCATCAGTAACACCAGTTTTTCTCCTAATTATTGTATTTGATACTCTATCTCTGAGGGATATATTCATCAGTGACCTCTCCATCGCTCTCTGTGCCACTTGTATTTTATTGATTACTTTTCTGGTAAGGGTCGATGTTTCTGCTCCATACGTTAGAACTGGGAGTACACATTGATCAAAGACCTTCCTTTTCAAGCACATGGGAATATCTGATCTAAAGACTTCTCTAAGTTTTCCGTAAGCCGCCCATGCCAGTCCTATTCTCCTGTTTAGCTATATAGTTCAAAGTTATATCGACGACACCAGGTTCCATTTTCATTTATTGGACATAGTAATTTCCTCAGAACTTTCCTAAGATAAGAAGAATTATTGAACAACTTTAAAGTTATAGTCACCAATGTTAAAGTTATGTCCTGTGTACCTATGTGTATTTCTGTGACCTGTCACTGATGCCATGAACTTAGCTTTATTTTCGTTGATAACCGGACCCGCGTTGGATCTCGTTAGATTTTGAGTCAAGCGACAAGCTCCACGTCATCTGCGGATGCTAATATTTGGGTAGATTTTTAAAAAATTGTGTCTCAGTCCTCTATTTGTACTGAATTCTTCAGAGTAGGTATTTTGAATTTTTGCTTTAAATGTGACTTTTGACATTTTCATCGTTACCAATGTTATCAGTTTGGCAGGAATTCCGAAGTGTTATATTGTTTTAAATACCTTGCGTCGTACAACGGTATTATGTGCGGCTTTGAAATCTACAAATAGGTGAAAGGTGGCGATATCAAATTCTCAGGGATCTGCCTTCTCTGATCTTTTCAAGCATCTGCCTTAATACGAAAATCTGGTTTTCTCTTGATCGTCCTGGTCTAAATCCACTTTGATATCCTCTAAGAATTTCCTCAGAGTATGGACTCAGATGTGTATAAATTATGTTAGAGAGTATCTTACTGTTCTATTGTTACTGTTCCAAAAGTGTTATCCCTCTGTAATTGCCACATTTAAGCTGATGTAGTGGGCAGAGCGAACCGATGTTCGATTCCTCAAGAATTTGCTCTTCTTAACATCCTCTTACTATTATCCTGTGGACTTGCTTGGCTAGGTGAGGTGCTCACTCCAATACTTGTGAGTTCTTCCCGGATTTCATCAGTTCCTTATGCTCTATTGTTTTTCATTTTTTGGATAGATTTAAAGTTTCCTGTAAGATTGGTGGATTGACTTCTTTCTGATTTTTATCAGGGTTTAGTTGCACGGGAGAGTCGATGTTATCATCATTAGTACATAGAACACCTTTGAAATTCCCCGCTCATCTCTTTTGCATATTCTCCTGACTGACTACTTTTATCCGTGTCTCTACATAGGTTTACTCTCGGTTTAAATTCTTGTGTCGTTTATCTTTTTGTAAAACTTTGTTGCATCATTGTGGCTCCTAAGGGTTTCCAACTCTCCCATCATTTTAGTCTCACATTCTCTTTTATTTCTCTTGTGTATATTATTTTTCTCTCTTCTGGACTCCTTGTAAGATTCAACCGTTGCTCACGTTTTTCTTTGTTGCATGGCAGTATATACATAATTTTTATTCTAGTAGCTTCCCAGAACATAACATTGAACCAACTCCAATTTTGAAACTCTTCCTTTCCTGGTATCTGATTTGGTGCAGATTTTAAGATTTCTTTATATACATCCCATTCCACCTTTTATTGGGGGTTGGGGTTCCGCATCTAAGGTATTGATTAGCTCATTGATCTTATACTGGTATCTTTACGTCACTTGTTCATCCTCCTCAATTTGCAACTTATTATTGTAATAAAAGTATAAAATGATGTGCAAAGAATACAAGGACAGGAATGTTGACATCCTCTCTTCTCTGGAAGCTATCTTTGATCAGAACAAAAGGTCGAAAGAAAATATAACACATACATCTGCATATTCTTTGCACATAATTAAATATTTTGTATTGGCGCTGTAGCCTATTTAGCAGAATGATATGTTAATCACAAGGAAACAGTTCCAGGATATGGAATGTAGTACCAATGAATAGGGCGTATGAAAAAGTACTATTTTATCCGGTTTCCGTTCCTTATCTTTATGTTTTTAAGTACTTTATTTATTACTATTACAATAGTTTTTTTTGGATCGTTAAAAATCATTATCCTCTCTTATCCTATCTCTATACCGTAATGTTTCAGCAAATCCAATAATTTATTTAATAATCAAAAATAAATTACATTTTATATAAATATACAACAACTTTAAATTTAGGTTCTATTCTCGTCACTTAAAGCTTATACACAATTGAACTGCATGCATAATTTAATTTAATCTATTTTTAGAGCAATGTAGTATAATTCTCACAGAAAATCTAAATCATTATGAAACTTTAGAATTACTATGTACAAGAACAATGTGAAGTTAACTTTCCAATATTTAAATATGTATTCAAATTTATTGTCATAAATTTAAATGTTCACCGTAAGGCTGAAATTAGGAAAATTATGATTTAAGTGATAAGGGGTGAAGAAAATGCCTACAAGCAAATTGACTAACAAGTTATTTTCTTTCAAGAAAAATAGAGATTATATTTATAAAAGGCCTTAGAGACGAAGTTATTTTTAAAACGAAATATGAAAGACCGAGAATGGAATGACGATAAGAATATAAATGGAAAAGGTTTAAGAGAGGGAAGGCAGTGAAAGCTGTAATGTATTATGTATCAGCTACCTACTCTACACCAACTACGAACACTGACCTTAAATAATGCAACCAAAATCTATTGCCTTACCTGCATATACGAATCCGGCGATTTTGGCTCTGCTACTGAGCGGCACCCAGGCGCTGATCAAATGGTGAATGGATGGATAGATAAATCCTTGCATCAATCCCTGAATTATTCTACATAACATTACTCCTAGATATCCGAATTGAGCACCGCAAATAGGAATGAGTATTGAAAATAGTGAGCAAATCATCATTGCTCCGGACAAAAATAATTTTGGACCGAAGCGTTCGGCAAGTTGACCGGCTGGAATTTGGGTAAGCACGTAACCCCAAAAGAAGGATGATAACATTACGTTTTTGCTGCCTGCCCAGTCCGGATAAGTCTGAAAAAAAAAAGAATTATTATTTTAACTAGTCTCTATAACACAGATGAAATGATTAAAATATGAAAAGATTTTTTAAAAGGTCGCAATGATACCTATGTAGGTAATACTTTACAGAAAAGTAATTGATGTTACTATGTACAGTTCGTTTAATATTTAATTTATTTTAATAATTAGTTCAGCGAGCAGTATTTGAATCCAGCAATTGCTTACACTTTAACAAGGATATAAAAACCCGAGCTATCGGTCCTGAGTCAGTTATGCGGTTAGAATTATATTGACAAATTTCTTTACGTAAGTTTTATACAGTGGTGAGTGCGATATCAGCCGGCTTTTTAACGTAAGAGATAGAAAACACAGTTACCTTGTGAAATAAAAGGAGATGAAACTCGTAGAGGTGGGAAATAATCGATAGAAACCTATAATTTACATTACATTACATTACGACTATCGATTTTTTTAATAAATTTTCGTTTATTAAAAAAATTAATAAATGAAAATAATTTCTATCCTTGTGTGATCGGTACACACCGGAGGGACCGCAGACGTTCGGATACAATTAGCGTCTCTTAGCAAAGACAATGACGTCGACTTTGCTAAGTATCAAGACAATTACTCTACACGCACACACACACACACACACACACACACACACACACACACACACACACACACACACACACACACACACACACACTACACCTCAAATTGTAAGATTGGCGAATGGATTTAGTGTCCGTAGTCATTTAAACACAAACAAACAATAACAACAACAAACGACTATCGATAGTCTCACACCTTTAGACGTTACCTTCGATCTAAATCACCTCGGTCATAATTATTATGTTTGACAGTTTGACGTCGTATGTGTGACGTATTTCCATTTTTTTATTTAGATAAAGTAAAAACTGATTGACCACAATAAAGCAAAAATGTGAATAAAATAATTTAATTAATAGTGATTATTTATTCTAAAGTTTTAAATTATTAACCAAGAATAATTTCTACTATGATTTGAGGAGTTTCATACCCTCTTGTCACAGAATAATTAGCAATCCTTCGTGGATTAGTGGTAAGAATTCGACTCTGCTACGCAGATGATTAGAGTTCAAAACCTACATGAGGTTTTCTTTTTTCTTTTTTTAATAATTTGAAATTTTGCGGAGATCGTTTTGCTTTGAATCACTAAACATTTATGTCAGTCGTTACTAGTATTTGAAGTGTTTAAAGTTAAACATAAATATCTTATTGAAAAAATAGTGTCGTCGTACTTTCGAAACTAAAGTAAAATTCTTCAAAATTAAAAGAATGTTTAAATAAGTAAAAATTTTACAAAAATAAAAAAAATATTGTAAATAAACGTATTTACAATATGTTCAAATAAACCTTCATTAGCTGCACAATAATAACCCAAACTGTCACTAAAGAATTATAAAAGTCTGATAGATCAGGGCTGAAGGCACGATGTACTCATGCAGGCGGTTAGGGTTCAAATCCTACAAAAAGTTTTTACTTTTTTAAAAATTTGAAATTATGCAGGTATTATATCGTTTTGCTTTAAATCATAAAACATTTATTTCAGTCTTTATTAGAAGTGTTTATAGTAAAACATGAAAATTTTATTGAAAAAACAATGTACTTTCTAAAATAAAGTAAAATTTCTTCAAACATAAAAGAACGTTCTAAATAAATGTACTTACAAAAAAAGTTTAAATAAGCAGAAATTCTATAAAAATATTCTAAATAAACGTATTTTATTCTAATGAAATGTATTTACAAAAAATGTTCAAATAAGCCTCAATTAGCAGCAGAACAATAACCCAATCTATTTCGTCTAACATTAGTTAATGTTTCTTAACTAATACCTCTCATTGAATCAAAGATCTTTTCTCTTAATTTTTGGAGAGAATTAGGCCTATCAATTCCATATAGTTTGGACTTGATATATCCCCACATAAAAAAATCACAAGGTGCAAGATCAGGTGATCTTACAGGCCAAAAAATATCTCCGTGTCCACTAATCAATCGATTAGGAAAAGTCGCACTGAGATATTCACTGACGATGCGAGAATTATGTGCAGGACAACCATCGTGTTGAAACCATATGGAATCGAAAGGAATTGGTAAATTACGAAGGGCTGGGACAATTTGATTTTGCAGAAGTTCCAAGTATTTCCGCCCAGTCAACATACCGTCTATAAAAAATGGACCAATGACATGATTCCCTATTATGCCTCCCCAAACATTTACTTTTTGAGGACGCTGGGTACGAGCAACATAAATCTGACGAGGATTTCCTCGGGACCAATACCGAGCATTCATTGAATTGTGACGGCCATGCAATGAAAACGTACATTCATCGGTGAACAAGACGTTCTCTAAAAAATGTTCATCTTGATGTGACATTTCCATTGCAGTTTGACAAAATTCTAAACGTCTATATTGATCCCCAGGGAATTGTTCGTTGGATTTATGAAGTTTATAGGGTCGGTATCCATGCCTTTTCAAAATTTTACCAACTCTAAATCTTGAAATTCCATATGTTCTCCGAGACGAGATGTTGGTTGGGTAGGATTTTGCTCAATACTTGCACAAATCAAAGTGTCTCTTAGTTCCAAATCTGGATTTACCTCCCTTCGCCTACGAACTCCTCTTGGAGCGAACACGGATCCATAAGTAAAAAAATTACGTATAATAGATTGAATTGTTGATCGAGATGGAGCCGGCCTATTTGGAAACATATTTACAAATTGTTGTCTAATCATGTTGTCTGAGAATCCATTCACATGCCAGACAACAATTTGCACTTTTTCCTCGACCGTTAAAACCATTTTCACGAATTGTTTTTTCAATAAAAAGTTTCTGTTTACCGTGCAAAAACACTTCTCGATATGTTATTATTTGATGGCTTAAAGGCTTTGCTTCGCGCGCATCCATTCCAATGTTGTCAATTGTTTTGAAAATCATTATCTGTACAGAGGAATTGATATTAACATTGAGAATTTAGTGATGGATTTGATATAAACAGTCTTCACCGGATTATTTTGCATTCACAACTGAAGACTGTATGAATTGAATTTGAATCATTTTGTATTTCCGTTTTATAACATTGGAATAAAAATAAATTGTAAATAATGAGTTTTTCGAAAATTTGTTACCTAATATGTATCATATTTTCTATTATTTTTTTATTGATAAAACAAAAATTTTATCCTTGGTGTGGAATTGAACCCCAATTTTCTCGTCAATAGACAACGTCCCTAACCACTACACCAATTTCACATACATTAAGTGTTTCCAGACAAAACATACCTATTTTTATTTTAGTCAAATATTTCAGTTGAGTTATTTTTACTATTAAGTAAATTTAAAGATTTATAATTTAAAATCGCTACTAATGAATGTTTTTTACTATAACATATCTTAATTTATTCAAGTATTTATACTAACATCAGAAATTATTAAAATAAAATGATTGAATGACTGAAGTCAAATAGCCACGTCTAACGTCTAAAGGTGTGAGATTGTCGATGGTGGTAATGCAATGTAATGTAAATTATAGGTTTCTATCGATTATTTCCCACCTCTACGAGTTTCATCTCCTTTTATTTCACAAAGTAACTGTGTTTTCTATCTCTTACGTTAAAAAGCCGGATGATATCGCACTCACCACTGTATACTTAGTGTGTATTTTTGACAAATATGGTCCTTACATGCCAAAAAAATAAGCTAATAAAAATAATATTAAATAAAAAAGCAGATAATATATAAACCTCAAATAGTAGATTATATATTTTGCGAATTCTAAATGAGTAACAATTACTATCGGTACTCGTCTGCTGCAGTCATTCGGAAGTCACTAATAAATGAGTATGGAAAAAAATTAAGCCGATTTTACATAGTTACAAGGCATTTATTCATTACGTACAACACAGAAATACAAAAGCGTATCGCATGAAATATCTCGATAGTTAGTAGTGTAAAGAAGCTGCAGCATAGCCGTACGACCTTATACTGCAATTATTAGCGTTTGGCTTTTTTGGGATTGGTATAAAAGTTGATTGAAGCCAGTCCTGTGGTATTTGACCGGACCCATAAATGTCATTAAGAAGATCTACCATGGCGTCTATATTGTTTTCACTCAACATTGTTAGAACCTATATATATTTATATATATATAGGCCCAGACGACATATATATATATATATATATATATATATATATATTATATATATATATATATATATATATATATATATATATATATATATATATGTCGTCTGGGCCTGGTGCTTTTCCCCATTTCCTCTGTTTGATTGCCCTTACAACTTCTGACAATATTTTGGGGGAGGGTTCACTTTTATATTCACTTTCAGAGTTTCTTTTAGTATTGCCTGAGTAAAGTTGATGTGTAGTTTCTCCAATGTTGAAGAAAATCCTTGGGATCAGTAATTAATTTATTGTCCCTCACAGTACTGTTAAAACTGCAAGTGAAATGCAGATAAATGTCAATTGTTATCGTCAATGTCTGATAATGCATGCTATCTCAACAACGTTTGTAGTAAATTAGTAATATTTCTAAAAGCAATCAACAAAAACTTTTAAAAAATGAGTGGTAATTTAGATTATAACACTTCATACAACTTTGCTGTACGAGTGTGATTTGGGACATTATTATATTAGTGGTGCCATCCGAATGATCTGTTACATAAGAAAAACATTAAAAATTATTACAGTTGATAATACTTTGGAAAACATTAGTAATGTGCTGTATGACGTTTTTATTACTTTAACTGTTTCGGTAAATGAATCACAAAAGTATCTCAATTAGTGTAAAAAGAGATAAATCTCAATCAAGTAAATGAATACTATTTTAAAAATAGGAAAGATAAGTGTACTTTAGATAATATTTACACCATGATATCCGCAATTACTACATTGGCAAATTTCAAATTATTATATGTATAAGCAGCTGATTACTAGGTATTGCTTTTATTGATGGCAGTTTCGGGGATAAAACATTATAAAAAACAATGATTTAGTTGATGCGCAGTTTATTGAAAATTGCTAATATGATATGCAATTAATAAGACAAATGGGATAAAATCTTCATTAAATTTCTTTGTGTCATTAATACATATTATATTTTATAATATATATATTATTTATATATATATATATATATATATATATATATATATATATATATATATATATATATATATATATATATACGTCTTCATATCAAGGCGAGATCACGATTAAATCGAGGACAACCCGAGATCCACCAATAGGAAATTAATTAATGGAGTATATTGTTCATAACTATCTTTATAATTAACATATTAATCATGGCACACTTAGAGGGGAAAAGATTTTTGAACTTAAATTTTTTTGATAAATTTACAACAAAATGAGATCCGTAGCTGAAAAGGGAAGGGGAAGACTTATATACGAAATTTTAGATATTTACAGATCAACGCGAGATCAGACACTGTTGCCAGCTCTAAAGAGTATTAGTCGAGCGACCGGAGCTCGTGTTGTATTGCATATTTCCTACTCAAACAGTAAAGTAATTTGCGGTTATGGTGTTTTGTATTTTAAAAATATTGCAAGGGCAGCGGTCAGTTGAAGTAGTAAAACAAAATTCAAAGATAACAGAAGCTAAGTAATGATTATAATTTTTATGTATATTATTAAATAATTCAACATAAACTTTATAAACCGAATTACTAAAATGCTCTGTTTTATTGAATTTGTGAAATCTATTCTCAAAGCTCTTTTTGTTTATTATTTATGTACAAAATTAAAAAGGGGAAATTATTTAAACTAAACAGTTTATCTGTATAACAAAAGCTATCATTTTAACATTCTAATCGTGTTTTAACATAAAAATATTAGTTTTGTACAAGAGTAAATACAATTCCATACTGAAGAGTAAATAGACTGGAAAAAGGCTTCTAGAATAGATTTTGGTGGGCACTTTGTTGCTAAAATGCAAAACCTATTTTTATTCGTTTCTAATATCTTTCTAATGCAAAATCACTTGGTCGTCCAAAAATCGTAGCGTGAGGGGAGTGGTGGGGAGCCTTACAAAAAAGTGCTAATTTGTTTTTCGTCCTTTTTCGGATCTACGATATCCGAAAATTCATTCTTCAAATTTGCATATCGATCCGGACATTAGAAATATTTTTATTTTATTTATAAAAATACGTCAAACCATTGTTGTATACGGAGTGCCTTCATACAAAATGACTTAGAATGAGTCTGAAAACCCATATTTTTAAAATCGTTTCTCCTCGCTCTACCCCGAAAAATATTGGGTCTAGCAAAAAATGGCTTTCTATAAAAGTTATAGACCAAACATCAGAGAACATGTCGGTTTGTTTAGAATGTCGATTGGATAAATAGTTTA
This sequence comes from Diabrotica balteata, assembly GCA_918026665.1. Taxonomy (NCBI): domain Eukaryota; kingdom Metazoa; phylum Arthropoda; class Insecta; order Coleoptera; family Chrysomelidae; genus Diabrotica; species Diabrotica balteata. The sequence continues at coordinate 112,179,423 of OU898278.1, read as the reverse complement.
AGAAAAAATTAAATAAATCGAAAGGCATGTCACGACGCACAGTGGCAAACGCAGAGATGCGAGGAAGGGCGAGATTCATAATCTGAAGTCAACCTCAAATCGACTTTAGTAATGGCGATGTTGTTAGGGTCGATTTTACATTGAAATTCTGTTGTGTTGTATATTCGATTGCGAAAGTGCATCATTGTGCATTATTTTTTACTAATAGCACGAAATCCACTGAGCTGAGATTTTTAATATTAGAAGTTTTAAATTATTTTAATGAACAGCAGCAGGTATGACAGTGAACTTGAGTCAAAAATCAGATTACGGCATGTTTCTTTCCGTAAAGTCCATTTCCATTTTCGTTTGCTGAAAGAAGCGGAAACTGGAGAATACATTTTTGTTCTAGTTTTAGAAAAATGTACCCCTACTTCTTTGCATTTGACCATGTGAACTATTCTTTTTGGGGAACATTACATTTGTTGGACATGTACAAACTTGCTGATAAGGCTCCAGAATTGCATGAAGACTTTATGAGAAAAAATTTTGTTGTGAAAAGTTTGAACAGAAACTTTAACCAACTATTTGTAGATCCAGCTTGAAACATATAAATACAAACTCAAAAGATGCAGGAGGAATCGTGAGATTGATTAAAACCAGCACCAAACTAGACGAATGGTTGTTAAGCTACAATATGATTGGCATGATGGTAGATGAATTTCGTGCATCATGAGACCTAAGCAACCACTCAAGTCAAAACGTAGACAATAGAAAAAAAAAACGGATGAAAATTGACGAATATTCTGTACAAAAACTACATGATCAGTTTTTTACGATTTAATGTATTTTTCAAAAGCGTAGATCGTCTTCTCGTAATTTCAGCTAATAAGATTGCATCGCCAAATGTTCAAATACCCTTACTAAATATACAAAAAAAAATGGAGAAGAGCCTAGCAAAATTTCTTCTTACTGTTAGAACTCCCAATTTTTATCAGCATACAAGAAGTACTTTCAACATTTCCAACACTATAAAACTGTCTCTGAAAAGAAAAAAATTATTCATGCTGAGCAAGAGCTTTTATAAAAAATACTAACAACCAAGGCAATTGAAAGTAACATAAATATTATGAGAATATTTTCAAATATGAATTTACAGCATATCCAATGTCACTTGTACCTGTAGGAGTTTTATCGATACCATCAAATAAATCTGCCTTAGGTTCTATAATAGGACAGTTTACAGTTATGTCTAAATATCTACCATTACCATTATAAAGTAACAAAAGTGTCACATTCTTAAAGGTATGAGTTTAATCCAAGCCGTTGGCAAACCCTCCAACTGCAAATCATTTGGCGACTATGCAAGAATTTTAAAATCAATAGTGTTCAAGAACCTCTACAACCCTAAAAGGATTGGTTTTGTATTTGACCAGTACTAACAATCTTTGTAATGGTCCATATAAACTTTCTCCTACTTCAGACAGTATAATATATAATATTCGTGTACATACTCATCCAAACGAAGGTATGAGTATGTAGTGTGACACCAAGACTTTGACTCCCGAATCTGTTGCTAACTGGCTGGAGTAAAGAAAATGTAGAGCTGGTACCAGTTTTAAGCACGGAATCCAAGTTGAAGAAACATACATACATATACTATACTCCTAATAGGTGTAAAAGATGAGTTTATTTTTACCTTTTTGTGACGAATAATTATTATATTGGTTTTTTTCTAATTGTCAGACTGTACAGGGGCTCCAATGCTCATGTAAACGGAAACGAGATCAAATTCATTGGTTCTTGTAAATATATTATGGCCCAAGTGAAATGTTACAAAAAAGGTGATAAACGTGAACAATTTTAACCATAGAGAGTGTTACTTCTTTTTATAGTAATGAAGAGTCTAACATAGAGTAAGATAACTAACACAAGATAATAATTAAGAAATAGGTACATAGATTTAATTGTTTTTATTACTATCCTTTGTTCTTGAACGTGAAATTTGCTGCCAGGGAAAAACCGTTGCAATTTTAGATGTTTTATATATCACAAGCTTTTGAATTTTAACGCCGTTACAACGTCCTTAATAAGCTTTATATAATACTAGATAATAATGTATGAAAATTTTTGGGACAAACCCCGATGTACCAAGTCACCTAGGAATCGAACACAGAAAGAGTCCCACAGGTCAATCCTTTTGATAACGTGGGTATCTGGGATGAGTGAATTTTCCCCTACGAGGGAGTGCGAGCTGTATAGCTAAATTTGGATTTTCTTCAGTAAACGAATTTAAAGGAAATATAAAGTTAATTTGTTTATAAAGCTATAGCTCGTAAACTATTTGACGTACAGTGTCCAAGTTTAGCATAAATGAACTACATATATTGAAAAATATTCCCGTGGAATCTTAATATAGTACGTGAACAGCATAGTTGGTCCCTTAATTATAAATGATATGCAAAACAGATTTGTGTTTGTAACTCTCATTCAAATTGAACGCGGTTAGATTTATTTTGTAGGTCTTTTAAAAGCGATTAAAATAAGTTTTTGACATTTTTTGTAAAACAAACAGTGGAGAAGATATGCGAAGAAAAATTGTAAAAAAATAATACTACAAATAAACAATGTCTCCGAAATTTTTTAGACTTCGAGTACTTACCAACGTGTTCTACATAATTTTATCTAAAAAATTACTTAAAATCATCTAACTCCTAAAAATGTCATCAAAACGACGATTTTGAAGCTCTTCCCACTGGTTAAAGAAGCTATTATAGATTCACACAAAAGTTGTGTATTTTCAACTCTAAATTTCTAATTTAATTAATTATTCTAATTTTATATCTATATCCATAATAGTTCTAATCTAATTTCAAAATGTTTATTTAAATAAAAATGAAGGGTTCCAGTTGAAAATTCAAAGTTGCTACACCCACCGCGTTCGCAGGGAGAATAAGAACCCTGCTATTGCATAAGTATATAGATTTTGAAAAACCATTAAAAAAGAATTCCTAAGTTTTTTCGATACGACGTCTAGTTCTCGAGATATTTGACAATCGCCTTTCTGGACAGAGCTCTTTAATAATGTAAATAATATTATTCAAACCGGAAATAAGCCGAAGGGAGTGAGAGGTCTGACTGTAAAATTCATTTGCGATGTTGCCAAATTTACCGGATCTCGGGTTGTCTACAAAATGTATATTTAGCATATACACAACGGATCGCTCGCACTGCCTCTACAGCGGATTTAGTGGAACTACTGCAATATAAAATTCACCAAAAGGGGTGCAAAATGAGGTCCAGACAAAAATCGATTTCTTTGTACCCCCATCATTGTTACATCGAGATGTCACTATATACACGTGAATACAAGGTGAGATCCAAAATCGGATCTCGCCTTGCAAAACGGATCTCATTTTGTATAGCTTATGATACAAACGGATCTCGCCTTGATATGAAGACATATATATATATATATATATATATATATATATATATATATATATATATATATATATATATATATAGGTAGGTAACACACTCCAAAGTCCAATGGAGGAGGTCACTTCCTGTAATTTTGCCTCTGAATCATCTTTTTGCCTCGTTATGGATATAGATTATTTAATGAACACAACGACCGCAGTATTTGAAGTTGTAATGAGTTAAAAGGAATAGGATAAAAGAGGAGCAGTGAAAGAATAATGTCTACTGCAAATTATACGAAAAAGATTCTAATAACTAAACTATTTAGTTGAAGCAACATTAAAGTAGCCCGATAACTAAATTATCATTTACAAAATTAAGTTACTTTCTGATGTATGAGAGATACAATATTTCTCATACAATGTTTAACGCAGGAATAAAATACAGTAGCTGGCACTTGCTTGTAACTTATCTGATTTTTTTTTAAACGATAATTGTACTATTTGTTTTCTTATTAAACTAAAAATCTTGAAGTTCAATGTAATAAGATAAACTAATGGAAAATTTGTAATAAACCAAGGACACTGTGGAGTCGATAGTATTCTTCATCAAGGTTCTGTTTATGAATCGATTATTAGGCAAGAGCCCATCGGAAGAATTATCAACTCAATTGATAATTCTTGTTAATCTACGAGGTCTACGGCCTTGCACGTCTAAAGTGTAACAGACGAGGTTATTGATTTTTAACAATTATATAAAGCTATTGGTCGTTAACATTATCCGACTTACATAAAATATACGAAAAATAATCGAACTCACTTATCACGAATTTTAAGGAAGTGGTTATGACGATATCAGGTGGGAAAGAGGTTTAATACATTTGTAAAACGACAAAGCATGAGATTTTTACTTTCGAAAATACAAAAAAAAATTTAAATATACGCAAAAAATCAAAAAATTTGCGAATTTTATGTTTATTTACGCTCATCGCGTGGCTTTGTTTTAAAATTTGGTTCCTTTGTTAACATATTTTGACTTTATATCTGAAATCATGACTAGATGTAAAGTCAAACTGCGCCCCCATATTTTTTGTCAGCTATCCAGGTGTTTCGGCTATATTTTGAACCTGGTATATTTTAGTTTTGTATTTTAATAATATTATTTATTGTACTTATTGAAAATTTTTGGGAGATACACTGACGTATCAAATCACTTAGGACTCGATAACACGGGCAGAGTCCACCAGAGCTCAATCGTTTTGATACCGCAGGTATCTGGGATGAGTGTATTTTCCCCTAGAGGGAGTGTGAACCGTATGGCTAAATCTGGATATTAATATAATAATGTACATTAAAAAGAATTTAATAACACTTCTAACAGCAACTATACAACTTTACTCACAAATAAATTGGGTGCTACGAAATTTATTTTAAAATATTCTCTATATAAGTAAGTTCTACGAACAATGGGCTGGTTGAAAACAGCTGAAAAAATGCCGAACAACATTTTTGCGATTCTAAAAATTTTAATAATACTAATAGTGGGATCATTCAGACATAATGCTATGGACAATACCTATTTTGGTATGGCTATAAAAATACTTCCTATAGTTCAATTATTATTAAATGTAATTATTTTGTAGACTTTATTAAATTAATAGTATGTTTAGTTTTATTTCTTTGGTACACGAAAACATTACATAACACTTAAACAAACAACTTACGGTGACTCCCTCTGGTGGTGATGTGCTAACCATGGCAATAACGGCTAAATTTAAAATATTTCTTAATCCATACGCTAAAACATTTACACTAAAGAGCAGAAGGTACTGCACATGCCTCTTTCCAAAAAATTGTTCTGAAACAAAAAGAAAACATTTGTTTGTATTTATATCTTACACAGTCATTTACATTATTAGATTTTTATTAACATTTCTCCTTATCCCCATACCCATCTATTATACTCCTACATATCTATTTGCTCAATAGCCTTTGTAGGCTTAGGCGTAATGTATATCTTTTACATTATTACATTTCACAAATTTTACAATAAATTGCTTAGAAAATTTTCATTAATATTACAATTGACAAAAACAATATATTTTCTTTATTGACTGGTTTTCAGTAGGTGGATGACATTGGTCGTTTGCTCAAGACCATTTCTATCCTGATCCCTCTTTTGAACATGCCCAACCATCACAGCCTTTGTGCTCCTACGAAATGTGTAATGTTTGGCTCCTCACACAATAATTATAATTCGTTATTTGTCTTTTTTTCCCATCATTTATCAGTTTTTTTCCTCCGTAGATTTTCCTCCCTAGATGATTTTCTATTGCACCTCCCTAATATGATTTTCTCCGATTTTTTATCATCCATGTTTCACTGGCATGAGTTACTGTTAATATTATGAAATTATTCTTAGGCTTCCATATTTTTTGTTTACTTTAATTATTCGAGCTTCTAATCGTCAATATTTTAACATCGATTCGTATCCTCAAGTAGAGAAAATTGGTACCTTTTGCAAACAGATTTGATTTCGTATTTACTCGTCGTTTGTTCTGTTTAGTCTTAGATAGTTAACCTGTGTTTTATTGTGCTGCAACTGCTGCAGCAGTAATAGAATGTACTATGACCTGACCAGATACCTCCTTTGTTGATGACTAAATTGTTTATCAATATTTTGTTTAAAAAAGGAGGTTGTAAAGTTTTGATAACATAATACGGAACAGAGGGTTCATTAGGTAAATGGTTTAGTGGGGAAAAATAGGTACGTAATACGAGTACATATAATTATTATAGCGATATTTAACTTTTTGATGCCGAATAAATGTATACCAAGGTCAATGTTCATTTAGTCACAAAACGTGGAATTCTCGAACTCATTGGATATCTAGAAAGATTAAAATTAAATCGAATTGTAAATAACTCGTCGATTTAATGAAAAACATTACAGGAATTGATATAGAAAAAAATTAATGAATAAAAACAAATCAGAGGTCTTAGGTCAAAAATAAATGACGAAAGTATTGTGAACAATACAATATCCGAATTATTAAGTATTACCGTGGAATGGTGAAGTACGTTGAAAATCACCAAACCATCTTAACCATCTTAATCCTAGACTTAACTCCTAATATCTTCGTTCTTAATTTTATGCTTTTTTGTCACTCCACACATCTATCTACGCTTTCTCATTTTCGTTACATGCATCCGTACAGCACCAATGAAAATAAATAACGACTAGTCAAAAGAAAAGGTAAAAAAGTATTTTTGAAGTGTGTATATTTTAAATAATTCCTAGCTGAGCGCTTTCGGCTTTACGAAGCCATCATCGGAGCTATGCTACAATAAAATGTTCTTATAAGTACTAATTGGTGAAGATTTTAATTTTTTAACCTACGTCAATTTATAAATACCACTACAATGGAGAGATCTCATTTCCTTGTATGTCGAAATATTGATTTTTTAGTTGTTAAAATTCTTAAAAAACATATAAAAAAAAACATAAAAAACCGACACTGGACTTCACAGACACATTAAAAAATTGAAAAATTTTTTGTCATGGTACGGGTGTAAGAACCCGACCATTGATAGCTGTGAGGAGGTAGACAGAATAGAACTAATGAAATCAAATGTCGGTCCTTTTAAACGATTTTTCAAAAGTGACAGTTGACAAATGTCATATATAGGAAATAGAGATTGTGTTTAAATTCTTACAAAATTATTTAATAGTTTGGAATTACTAATAGTCATCAAAGACTTTCTAAAAATTAAGTTTTTAAATTAAATCTTATGTGTTCATCACATCATACAGAATGACATAAGTTTTGTAAATTCACTCAAGTCATTGCTCAAGGTCAATGTATGTTAAATCTGACAGTCATCCTTAAGAAACAAGGGCTCAGATTGTTCAACAATAATATAAAGAAGAAACATGGTATTAATGTTACATTATCTGATACTTAAGTGTATTGAGAATTGTATCTCTTGATGAAAATGTGTAAGAAATTTGCATAAAAATTTTAAAGAATATATTTTTCATGTTTCAATTAAGAATTACTGTCAAATGAATTACAAAATGTTGTAAATTTCTAATAAAGTTTAAAATTTTTGTTTAAAAAATATAAATATAAATATATCAACAATATTGGCAATATCATTTTAAAGTCGTCTACTTTAAAATGCATAATGTATGTCTGAATTGTCAATATAAATGAGTCAGATAAAATTAAATTATCAGAAGAATTTTTTCACTATGTAACAAAAAACAAAATTTGTTTAATTTACTATTTGTATTTTGAGAACGATTTCCGAATTGGAAATTGAAACGTCAATAAATGTATTTTTATCTTTAATGTGGCTTATTCCCAGTTATAAATAGTAATTAATAAAAATATAAAATTATAAAAAATATAATAAGATTGCATGAGGTCACCCTTCTTCCTCTAAAGTCTCCCATAATAATTTAAAAAGAGGTTTATAATTGCAATTGAGGTTGATTTGTGTGTTTAAGCAACAATCAGGGTTTAGTTTCATTTCTTTGGATATCTCAAGATCTTCTAAGAGATTCATGAGTCTAAAGTTTTTATTGGGAATGTTGTGTAAAGTTTTCAGAAGGAGAAAAGGAATGATTATTAAATTTAATGTGATATCCAAAGTTTGATTTTTCTGGGTTATTGAGGTGTTCTTTGATTCTTTGATTCAGAGTTCTCATTGTTCTACCTACATAAGTCATATTACAGTCACCACAGGACAGCTTGTAAATACCACTTCTGTTTACTAAACTAATGTCATTCTGTATGATGTGATGAACACATAAGATTTAATTTAAAAACTTAATTTTTAGAAAGTCTTTGATGACTATTAGTAATTCCAAACTATTAAATAATTTTGTAAGAATTTAAAACACAATCTCTATTTCCTATATATGACATTTGTCACCTGTCACTTTTGAAAAATCGTTTAAAAGGACAGACGTTTGATTTCATTAGTTCTATTCTGTCTACCTCCTCACAGCTATCAATGGTCGGGTTCTTACACCCGTACCATGACAAAAAATTTTTCAATTTTTTAATGTGTCTGTGAAGTCCAGTGTCGGTTTTTTATGTTTTTTTTTATATGTTTTTTAAGAATTTTAACAACTAAAAAATCAATATTTCGACATACAAGGAAATGAGATCTCTCCATTGTAGTGGTATTTATAAATTGACGTAAGTTAAAAAATTAAAATCTTCACCAATTAGTACTTATAAGAACATTTTATTGTAGCATAGCTCCGATGATGGCTTCGTAAAGCCGAAAGCGCTCAGCTAGGAATTATTTAAAATATACACACTTCAAAAATACTTTTTTACCTTTTCTTTTGACTTGTCATAAGTGTGGACAAAAAAAAAAACATATCAGTCTTTTGATTGTTAAATAAGGACTATTTCTCTGATGCATCACCAATATGTTAACTCTTATTCTGCCACGTTTAGATTTTTTTTTGATAGTTACTTCCTAACGGTACTTTTAAGTCCGCCTTATTTTAATGGTCATAAATTTTTAGAATAAGCTAAAAGCATTGTTTATTGTGGACGATCCTTTCGAGTACCTACAAATCTTATTGTGTATTAGCATTACGAAAGATTTAAAATCGTAACAATGAAAACAATTTCCGAGATTTGACATTGACCATGAGGTGAGTGGGTGAGTGATATTTGCACTTGTTTACTACAGAGGCAGACATACTCGAAAAATGATATGAAAACGATGACAGTCCCGTACAATTGTTCAATTAATATCATAGATAGGCCAGTGTCTCAGTTAACATCCAAAGAAGCCACAATAATAGTTAAAAGCAGAAGAAAATAGCAAATTGTGTTTTGCGCAACTTACTACAACCAGAACAAGGATTTTGAACTACTTGCTTGAGTAGGATTGTCTTATATAGAAGTGGATATGACGAAACTAATATCTTAATATCAGCCAATCGTTGATATTTGATGTAATTAATACATTAGACGTAATATATTCTTATCATTTGCATACGTCAATTGGATATTCCCCACTGCATATCAAAACGACGAGACATTCAATCTTCGAACACGTGAACAGGCCTAATCTCGAGGAACTTCGGCAGCCTGAACAGATTTAGATTAATCATTATTAACCTCTTAAAACATCTGCACAAATTTTAACATTTATTCAAGGTCGTAAGTGATTTATTGTTTAAATAAAAGGCAACCACGCACAGCAGAGTGAGAGATAAAAAATAAATGAATTTATTCATCTTATAGTAATACTTGAATAGTTTTTAATCAATCATTTAAATTTGACGGTATAAGAAGATGGTTTTTGTTAGTTGGTGTCCTGGAAATCATCAGGGTTTCTAACTCTAATGCCACAAATTGGTCGCATTGCTAATGTAGTGATCCTTTCCCAAATTAACATGCTCCTTTTATAACTTGGCTGCACCGTACTGAAGACGACCAATAGTCAAAAATACGTACATACGTACATTTTATCTACAATACTACCAGAGCAGTTTATTAGTTACAGCAGAATAGACTGATATTCTTGAATCTGACTCATTGAAAAATACTATATTAGTTAATTTGGATATAAAAAATATCTACCAAAGTAGTCTCAAAGTTCGACCGTTTAACGAATCTAGCCAGAATTGTAAACAAACGAACCATTAACATTGTAAACAAAAAAGGCAAACAAAACTTGTGCAACAATAACTATTGTGGAAAGTTTTCTTATGACCGCCTTTAAAGAAATATAAAATTATTCGAAATAAGAAAATTCCAGTTAATGGGTCAAGTATTAATGATTATATTTCGTTAAAATGTATTATCAGCAAGTCCGATAGTTACAAACATACACAAGAAAAATGAAATCGGATTGAAAAAAATCATTGTGAAGATGTCAACATACTAATTTCGTAAGTGTAAGTCATAAACAAATAATATGCTAATAAAAATATTTAGGAACACTTTAGTTTCCCTAAAAGATAATTTAAAGCAAGTAAATGCTCTGATTTTATGAAAACAATTTGTATTAAAAAAAAAGAGTTCAATACTGATACGGTCCACCTCTTTGTACATTTTAAATCAGAGTTTGACTTATGACAGTACGTTAGTTAAATAGTAAACTATATGAAATCATTATTAGGCATAACATCCTCGACAACACTAGCAAAAGCGATAATGAGTAAAATGGTCCGCAAAGTGCAAATACAAGGTTTACTATAAAAGAAGCATTTTGCTGGATTACAAAAGGTCACAGAAAATATCTCACAATTAAGAGAAAAATAAACTACTAACATAAATTTCGAACTGCAGACTAAAAAAAACGCGATCCTTTTGACGCCATAACTTTTTTCTACAGGTATAGGCATAGGCGGATATCCAATGGTACATATTTAATAAAAAGAAAAATTAAGGACCTTTAAATGGGGTATTGTAGGTTCTAGGACTAATTTTAAACAAAGATATGGTTCTTCAAAGTTTTTTCTTCAAAGGTGGTTCTTCAAAGACTTTTAACAATTTTTGCGGCTTTTTTTTTTAATTTCTCATTATAACGCTTTGTCGTGTACATTTACGTATAGACATTATAAAGCTTATTTTCTGTACTTTAAAATAGTCTATCGTAAAATATTCTAGGACTACTGGTAACCAAGATATGGTTCGTCAAAGTGTGATGCTTGCAATCATAATTCGAACGTCATTTTGACGAACGATAAAAGTTATTTTTTTCTGTAAAGCAATTTCAATACCTATACCACCGTGGGAAAAATTATGGGGCAAAAAGAAAAAATCGCGTTTTTCGTATTTTTTTGGTTCGTTTTTTGAATATATTTTTGTCACACAAAATTATTTCTGACTTAAAAAAGTGACATTTTGATAGGAAATTTAAACGTTTTTTCACGTTTTTAATTACAGCATAGTATGCATTTTGTCTCCCTTATTTTGGGTGTGACTCTTCTCTAAAAATCTATGAGTAATACTAACTTGGAAATAGATAGCTGCATAATCAAACATTGAAAATATGGTGTGGTATCTGTTTTGCTCACCACAGTTATCGGAATAGAAGATTAAGTGATTTAATACCAAAAATCGTAAAATAGTTTCGAGACACAATTCAGATTTCTGCTTTATAATCTGAGCCTTCTAAAAATTGCAAGACAAACAGACGTTGATAAAAGATGTTAAAAGAGACATGGGGAATCTAAAATTTGCATTCCACGACATGTCTTTTACAACTAAGCAGAAATCCTTAGCGAATTGTGCTTCTAGTACTCACACAGAGTAAATCCGAATAAAATGAGAAAAGACAGCAAATATTTGATTTCACGCAAACAAATCCTATGTATCTCTTGATACGTATTTTCGACCTAATAGGTCTCGTCAGAAGAGCTATTCATAGGGGTTCTCAACGTGAAAAATCAATATTTTCTGCCATTTAAGAAGCAACAATTTCTGTTTAGTTGTAAAAGACATGTCGTGGAATGCAAAATTTAGATTCCCCATGTCTCTTTTAACATCTTTTATCAACGTCTGTTTGCCTTGCAATTTTTAGAAGGCTCAGATTATAAAGCAGAAATCTGAATTGTGTTTCGAAACTATTTTTACGATTTTTGTAATTAGATGTCGCTAGTGCGTCCGTATTGAAGCCATGTTATTGTTGCTTCTTAAAAGGCAGAAAATATTGATTTTTCACGTTGAGAACCCCTATGAATAGCTCTTCTGACGAGACCTATTAGGTCGAAATACGTATCAAGAGATACATAGGATTTGTTTGCGTGAAATCAAATATTTGCTGCCTTTTCTCATTTTATTCGGATTTACTCTGTTTGAGTACTAGAAGCACAATTCGCTAAGGATTTCTGCTTAGTTGTAAAAGACATGTCGTGGAATGCAAATTTTAGATTCCCCATGTCTCTTTTACATCTTTTATCAACGTCTGTTTGCCTTGCAATTTTTAGAAGGCTCAGATTATAAAGCAGAAATCTGAATTGTGTTTCGAAACTATTTTACGATTTTTGTAATTAGATGTCGCTAGTGCGTCCGTATTGAAGCCATGTTATTGTTGCTTCTTAAAAGGCAGAAAATATTGATTTTTCACGTTGAGAACCCTATGAATAGCTCTTCTGACGAGACCTATTAGGTCGAAATACGTATCAAGAGATACATAGGATTTGTTTGCGTGAAATCAAATATTTGCTGCCTTTTCTCATTTGATTTAATACCCTTAATTCATTAATGCTCTGTTTTCATCTGATATCAATAAAACTATAATATACGTTTTCTGCAGATATTTCCACTTATACCTACTCTATGCTACACTTTTAGTCGTCCAAAGCTTCATCAAGTTCAGCTATTTCTTTTCAGTTTTAAGTTTACATTTTAGCATTATCAACTCATTTCTAGTCAAATCGTTTCATCATCATTCTGGTTTTACAACCCTGTGTGGGTCCTACCCTCCTCCAATCGTCCTTATCCATTGCCTTCCTTCGCCAAGCACGTATTTCCATATTTGTCATATCTTCATCGATAGTATTAAGGTGGGTCTTCCTTGTTCTGGGTCTTCCCCTAACCACTAAATCTATTAAGCAGCGTCCAGCTGGGTTAGTATGTTTCATCCGCATTTCTATCCACCTCAGACGTCCTAGCTTAATGTATTGTACGAAATCTGGTTCCTGGTATATTCTGTAAAGTTCGAAGTTGTAACGACTTTTCCACAATCCATTGTCATTCACCGTTCCATATGTTCGTCTTAGTACTTTTTTAGAAAGATCATAACATGTTTTCACTACTTTTTGTTAGAGTCTAGGTCTATATTTTAAGACTAGGCGTATTATTGTTTTGAAGAGTTTTATCTTTGTATTTCTCGATATTGTATTTTCTGTTCGCCGTGCAAACTCTGCGGTTTATTTCTACAATGTTATTTATTAGTATTATTTTCAGTGTTAACGAGCGCACCCTGTTATACAAATTCGTTATCTGCTTCGATGACGTCGTTTTCTATAACAAGTGGCCGTAGGATTTGTAGTTGCGTGCTTATTTTCATGTACTTCGTTTTTACGTGTACATACGCTCCTCGTACAGTGATTTCCATTCTCCCAACAATATTGATTGATATCCACATTGATATTGTCAGCAGTATTGTCAGTTTATATTGAACCATTGGTTGTGACATACGTAGGTATTACTTTGTACAGAGTCGGGTTGAACATTATATAGCAGGGAGAGTCTCTCCACAGTCCATTTTATTAAAGGTTCAAACAGTTTCCCTGGATTGCTAATCTACACTCAACTTTTCCTAAAATTAATTTTGTTAAATTAACCAATTGCTTTGGTACTCCTAGCTCTTCCATTACTCTGAGAATATTTCTCTTATTTTCTCTGACTTACAGAGTCGTGTTTTTTTTAATTGGCTCAGGGTTTCAATCTGTTGAATTGCGAAGTCAAGTCCCCATCATGTTTTCGTTAGGATATTGTCTAATTTATCTAAATTGTTTTTGTTAAAGATGTTTGCGATTTATATAATATCAATATTGGCCCCAAAAAAAGCAAATATACGTGTTTTCCAGTTTTGTATTTACTGCGTTTTATTACGTATCTTGGTCTGATTTTACGCTGTAAATTTCCGGGTTGCTTTCTTTACATGCTGTTATCTGACCCCGGATGTACGTATTCATCCACATTCTTAATACTGATGTTGTTTATAATATAAAAAAGGATATAGTATTTGTCCTTGTACTAATTATTGTTTTACACGTACTCTTTTTCGTCCTATATATCGTTTGTACTAATGGTACATTATTGTTCGCAGTTATAACCTGCCTGTGAAGAAGATATATTTAAAATCAGTGTTAATTATCTTGTTCTAATTCGGCTTTAGAGTTTTAAATTGACAATATAGGAACACGGCTACGTAAGCGAGTAACAGAATAAACATAAAACAAATTCTAAAAATATTAATTAAGACCTTGTTTACCATTTGCCCGGGACAATTCTTTAAACCCAAATATAATTTAATGTTAAAGAAGATGATAATGTTATTTTGAAAATGTTTGCAATTCCTTTCGACGAATAAAAATAGATTATGATCTTAGTAAACAACGATACCTATCCCCATGTACAAAAGAATATATCAAGTGTTTTCCTACTCAGACAAACAACGTTATCGTTTACAATTCAACACCAAATATTATAACCTTATTAATATATTATTATGCTGTTGCTTTAAGTATGTTGCTATTCACGTCATCCAAGTGCAAAAGTAATATGAGAATGTTTAAAATTTAAAGTAATATAACTGTAAAAAAGATAATGTTGTTCGCAAAGGCGACACGAAAATTTTGTTTGTAAAGGTAACATGAAAATGGCGTTCGTAAAGGTAACATCAACCTGGCGAGATAGAAGACCAACAAACGAAATAGATTTTATCTTTTTTTATAGAAGCTACACTCTTCTATAAACGCTTGGTTATTAAATATCTCGGAGCCAACAAAAAAAAAACAAGAATTTCGAACAATGAAAAGGATACCATCATAACTCTCCAGGAATAACAAATCTCCAGGCGAAGATTATGTAGTTACTGATGGAATCAAAATCGGAGGCACTTGCCTACTTAAGAAAATAAAAAACCTTTTTAACATGTGCCTTTTGGACAGTAATATACCCGACAAATGGCACAATGCTGAGGTAATTCTATTTTACAAAGGAGATGCCATGAATTAGAAAAACTACAGACCTATAAGTCTTATTAGTTACCCATACAAACTCCTTACAAGAATAGTAACAAATGGTCTTGAGAAAAAACTTGATTTCTACCAGCCAATAGAGCAAGCGAGAGTTCGTATCGGATTTGGAACAAATGACCTAACCTAACCTAACCTAGAGAGCATTAAAACGGTAATAGAAAAGACTATCGAATACAATCGACCCCTCGTTTTCACTTTTGTAGATTTCCATAAAGCCTTTGACAAGGTATAATTTGACAAAATCCTAGAAGCACTACAAGCATGCCGCATTGACTAAAGATATACAAGGTTAATGTACTACTGTTTATCGCAGTACTTGAATATGCTTGTAAAAAACTTAACTGGAAAGAGAAAGGCCTGGACATTGACGGTAGAAGATTAAAAAATTTAAAATTCGCAGACGATATAGTTTTGTTCTCGTACAACCTCAAGGAGATATGTACAATGCTACATGAACTTCAGTTAGTGTGTGCCAGTGCGAGTCTCAAAATATACATCTCCAAAACAAAAGTGGTGGAGAGCTGGTGGAAAAATACATATAACTTGGACACGAAATAAAGATCACAAAAGACAGCAAACCATACGAACTACGAAGAAGAATAAACCTAGCATGGGCAGTCTATGGAAAACTCCCAAGACATCTTTAAAAGCGATATACCAAATTCTTTAAAACGTAAAACATTAGTTGACCAATGTGTGTTGCCTATGATGACCTATGGTGCTGAAACTTTGACATTGACAGCTACAAGTTTAAAAGACTGCAAATAGCTCAGAGGAAAATGGAAAGGTCAATGCTGAATATATCAGCATTGACAGCATAAGAACAGGAGTTACCGATGTAATTTCCCGAATTGCTACACTGAAATGATTGAGTGGAGGCTCAGGTTAGACAAAAGAAGTAGAGGAAGACCCCTACCCATTGGACTGACAATCTCAAGAAAATGTCGAGAAATTGGATAAAAAGTGATCAAGATAGAGCACAATGGACAAAATGAGGGAGGCCTATGTCCAGTAGTGGACGCAAAGGACTGGTTGATGATGATGATGATGACCACTACAACTACTTGCCACAATATAAAGCTTTCACCCTGCACATCCAAAAAACTACAAAGATGAATGATATTTAGAAAATAACACACAAGATAGATAATCGTCTGTGCACAAATCTGGGTGTACTAATCACAAAAAAGGATACAGGATATGCAAACAAAGTTTATAAAAAAGCAACCCACAATAACAGATCTTTAAATTACCACTCAAATCACAACTTACACATCAAATCATTATATGACAGAGCCCAAAACACTTGTTCTAAGGAAAAGGCAACCCAGCACAACTTTTTTTGATATAATTGGTCTAGTTTTCTTTTGTTAATAAACTGCATGTTGAAGATGATAATCCACCACCCCCAGAGGTAACAAACAATACACGATTAGAATCTCCTTCAATTCAAGAAGGACGGGACACATTAAAATATTTAAAAATAAAAAAAACTTGACGGTAACCTGCAGAACTTATTAAATGTGGGGGCACATGTCTTACTAATCAGATTCATAAAATAATAATCAGAGCTTAAAATGAGGAACAAGTCTCGGAGGAGTCGTGTACTGAAATTGTCTGAGTGTCCCAGATGGTCGACAAGGTGTGTATTCAGAGGAGCTTCAAATATCAAAGTGATTTTAAATCTGGTCGATCAACAACACGCAAGATTTCTGTGTTGAGACAGATACTGAAAAAAAAAAACAACGAATTCAACATCAATAGTGTGCTACGAAGTAAATTATATGAAGCAATGGTTACGTTTTACATTCCCGATGAACTAATAAAGGTAAGGGTTACAATGTGTAAAGATGTATGAAATCTAGAAAGACAAGAAGCATCACAAGCATTTGAAACGCATGGCGTACTGCGGCAGGTACATACGCTGACGTACCTCCTTTTCCATATGGTTTTGGAAAAGACGGTTAGAATCACCAAAATAGAGAATAGAGGAAATCTTTTTTTTTAATCCTCACAAATTATGGCCTATGCAGGTAATTTCCCTGACCTAACTGCTCGTGCAACAGGCACAAAAATATGGGCATACAAATGAAGAAAAAGCTAAAAAGATAGCATCAACACAACAAAAGAGTCAGAAATATCGGTTCCCAAATCACTGTTAATAACCCTAGCTTTTGGTGGACAAATTTACATACTTAGGTTTCCTAATGACCAATAAAAACTCCATAACGGAAATCAAACGGAGAATAATTCGGGAGAACAAGTGCTATTTGGACCTGCGTAAACATATAAAATTATATTGCCAGTGTTGACATATAGATCAGAAAAATGGCCCATCTACAAGACAGAAGAAAACCTCTTGCTCATATTTAAACGAAGAATCCTGGGATGAATACTCCATGGCATCATCTGTGAAAACGGTATTTGGATGAAGAGGTCCAACCATAAAATATATTGCAAATACAAACAGATATCTAGTGGTAAAAACGTGATATCTCTCATAAAAATTAGGAAGGTCAAAACTTAGATGGAAGTATGGTGTAGATGAAAAGATAGTGTAGAAGAATATTTGCAGCTAACTGGCAACGGTTGGCAATGAATTGGACTTAAGAAGATCGAGGATTAACTATAGTTCTGTAGCACCAATGATGATGATGCATTTTTAAGTTACAACTAACCTTGACTATGAGCACTCGATTGCATAGTCACTTTTCTCAGTCGATTTCGAATTCTGATTAACATAATACAAATTAACTACTAAATTTACTAGTCAGTTGGGACTCAATTCAGAGTATAGTTTTACATATATTTATCAAATATTTGTTAAATACAAAAATGTAAGTATGAACTGAATTAAATACTACTCTAGTGAGTGTAACAATACTATCGCATTGTGTTTGGTTTCGTAGTGACACAGATAACAAATGAAGGTTTAACTAAGGTATTAAGCGTTTTTATTACAAATCCCAAAACAGCCATAAATATAATAAAATTGCGAATACTGAATAGTATTATTAATTATTTAAATAAGAATTTAGTGTGGGATTTTTTTATGTGCGACACATGCTGAATTCAAAAATGAATTGGAAAGATTTATAAATATTGGTAATAAATTATTTTTAACAAAAGAATAAACCCGCGCATTAAACTTTTCATAATAATTTGTGCAAATCATTGTTAAAAACCATTAGTCTAGTTTTCTTCAATTTTATTAAATGGGCCTGTATCTTGATTCTTCGGTATATAGATTAGAGTAGGTCCGTGGGCCGCGTGTTGCTCATCTCTGGATTAGAGTTACAGCTTTGTCATAGTCACGCTCTTTCTGCTAGCTCTTCATTTATTGTCTATCACATGCGTACATTTTTTCATATTTTTTACATTTATGTGCAGACTTTTTGGATTCAAACACTCTTTTTCTATCATTTTAATAAGTTTAACAATTTATTTTGATATTTGTTTGATCCAGAAATAATACAAGTACAAATTTAGTATAGTTTGCGATAAGTATTGTTCAAAAACTCAAGAGGCAACTCAATGTTACTACTTCAGGACAAGATTGTCCACTCATTCATTTTTTAATTATTGTTCGTATCTCGCACTAACTTTTAATATTTTTTATAAAGGTTGATAATTGGATGAGAAATTGGTTTCCTATACGTACACGAGTTTTTCGTTATAATTCTTTATTAGTTCTTCCAAGAGCCTCCTTTCGTTTGACTATAAATAATATACAACTTAATTATTTTTAAGGTTCTATAATATTTTTTATTAATCAATTTTTTTTGAGAATGTGTCATAAGACATTTTGAGGAAATTTTTCTTACACCTCCTACAAAACCTTGGTGTGATGAAATATGTCATATTTTATATAATATACTGGTTCATTAAACTTAGTGGATGGAATTTGATTATTATTTGAGTACGACTCAAACTGCACCAGAACGTCTTTCTTCTGTCAGTGTTGCTTGCAGTTATATTCTGATTTTCGCACGCCTTTTACACTCCAACTGCGGTGTTGCCACGCGCACTTATGAGTCTTTAAAACTGAACTTTTATGTAACGGCGTATTTAGAAAATTGATAAAACACGAAATAAGAGAATATTTGAAAGGAGGAGACATCGTCAGATTTATCAAAGCACAAAGACTCAGATATATGGGACATCTATAAAGTAGAGATCCAAAAGCAGTTATCAAGAAAATCACCAACTGGAAACCAGTAAGAGGTAGACCACGAGAAAGACCCAAAACAAGATGGGAAAACCAGATAATAGAAGACTTTAGGAAGAAAGGAGTCAGAGAATGGAAATCAATATGCAAAAATGGGAAAGA
The DNA here is from genome assembly GCA_918026665.1 of Diabrotica balteata. Lineage (NCBI taxonomy): Eukaryota > Metazoa > Arthropoda > Insecta > Coleoptera > Chrysomelidae > Diabrotica > Diabrotica balteata. The sequence continues at coordinate 112,159,937 of OU898278.1, read as the reverse complement.
ATGAAGAAATATTTTGGGGAAAGCCAAGTCACATAACCAATTGTAAATCAAAAAATAAATGCTGATTGATTTCCCGAGACAAATGAATTTATCTCGGGCAACGTAGAGCCAAAAGAGAGCGGTAATCGCCCCGTCAGGTGTGAAGATGCCATGATAATGAATCAGAATAAATCTAGTGTGAATTTATTTATTTTAGATAATTGATTTCCATGAAGTAAATATCAGCTACCAGTTAAATACGGACTACAACAAATCCTACCTACCTCGTGGTAACCACCGGGCAATGCATGACAAAATGAGTGTGCGTTATGTAGCTAACTTTAAGGTAACCTAAAGGATTTTTACAATAGGTTAGTTTGGCACAAACAAAAAAAAAAGATCAAAAACGATAAACTCCAGAAATCTGCTATGCTTTAAAGGCAATAATTACGACAGTACAACGAAATAGCTTATCATAAATAAAAGAGTCGTCCAGCATGTACAGACTACGAAGAGTATATCAGATCGTATAGCATATGTTATATTTAAAATGAAAAATAATAGAAGTATATGTTCCTAAAAATCTTCTTTGAAGAGATCATTAGCGCCAAGTCAAAAAGAAGTGAAGATTAACATTGATAAAACGAGACAACGGAATTCCTCCAGAATGGAGATCAAGCATTCTAATATCTCTCTTCAAAAAGGGAGACAAATCGGACATGGAAAATTACAGAGGAATTAATTTATTAAACACAACAATAAAATTAACAACCAAAGTAATAACAAATCAAATAAATGAAATTATAACACTGGCAGAAGAACAACAAGGATTTAGGTCAGGTAGATTCAGCACCCAAGCTACATTTATAATGAGGCAAGTGCAATAGAAATCTTTAGAATACAATAAACCGGCATATCTATATTTCGTGGACCTTTAGAAGGCATTTGATAGGGTCAAATTAAAGGACGTTATCCATTTATTATACACAAGAGAAATATCTTTAGGAATAATCAAAACGATGAAAATATCTACAAAAACAACTCAATAAAAGTAAAAGTAAAAGAACTAATTGACCCTATTGAAGCTGGCAATAGGATAAGACGAACAGATTATTTGAGTCCTCTATTTATTGTTCAATCTGATTATGAATTGAAATGCTAAAAAATGTAAGAACTAAAAAAGTATTCCAAATGGGAGAAAAACAGTTTTAAACAATCTGCTATGCAGACGACGCAATACTACTCTCACAAAGTGAAGATGATTTACAACTTATGCTCCACCAATTTAATATAAACGCCAGAAAATTTAACATGTTAATTTCAAGGTGGAGAAGAAGTAACATCAAGAAGAAAATGAAATACTATTGGTCAGAGCTAGAAGTACATATACACATGTATACAACGTAGATCATATAAGCCGAATGACAACAAATAGGGTAGTAAAAACGGCAAGAGACGGTTCCCCAACAGGAAGACGATGTAAACTATGGAACAACTTACTATCGTTCTGGAGTCATGTCTATATAAAAAGACGAAGAGGAGGAAGAAGAACAGATACAATCAAAGAAATGATAGAGCTCTTATATTGATGAACAGAATAAATGTAACAAAAAAAGCTTTTTGCGGTGAATTCATTTTCTAACGAAAATGACTTCACCGATGACTTCTAACTCTTCATCAACGAAAATGGACATGAAAAAATCTATAGAATTAAAGACCCACATACCTACTGAATGTTACATAGTAGTAACTAATTAAAAGACTAACAGACAGAATGGCATAAAAACTATATATCTGCCAGCCAAAGAAGCAAGCAATTTATAACTCTGAAATTATTCGTAAAAACGCAAACCATTATCGCACACTTGTATATGATATTCAAGGCAAAAAGTGTGTTAAACTTATGGAACAAAATGGGCCTACTAAATAAACCGGGATATCGAACAAAGAGATACTGTATGAGCAAAAATGTCTACCCAAGCACTAGAAAAACTCTTTAAACGGTTAAACTGGAAAAAATTGGTAATAACATAAACCTATCTAAACCACTTGGTATATACATACTAAATTATACCTGTATCCAGTAAAAATTAAGAAATCATAAAATAATACTGTGTATTTGAATAACAAATGAGTGAAAGTAGAATTGAACATTAAATGTGATAAAACTATAACCACCACAAACTAAGAAGAAGACATCATCAGTTAAAATCATCAAACAAACAATCAAAATAACTTAGGGAAAAATTATAAACTGACTATAGAAAATCAGAACGAGGAAATAAAAATAGGAGAATATTTTATGTATATACAAAAAAAAAATAGATATACAGCCAGTATCTAAAGACAAGAGTCTTCGATTAGGTATTTACTAAAAATATTTACATGAAACTTTGTTTACCAAAGACAACATAGAAAAGTTGAAATGGAAATTTAAAATAATGTGAAATTTATATAAGATCCAGCTGTCAATGTCACATCATAACCAAAGAGTTATTAATATAAGCAAAATACCGGTAATATCTATCAAAATACCTAACCTTAACCATAACCTTCAAAAGGAAATAAGTAACAAAACAGAAAAAGTATTCTCTTTAAAATAATTTAAATTGTCAATGACATTAAAGAAGCAAATTTTAAATACAGTATATATTTATAGATGTGTATAAAGATCTCTGCAAAAATAGTACCTAATAAAAAAGTGGAACATCAATCAAGACATGAGCGATTGCTAAATTACTCAGACCAATGTCACAATAAAATTATTACTATGTACTATTTTCTATTGTATATGACATTTATGAATAAGACATCCATACAAGAAACTTCAAAGAATTAGTATATTTGTAAAAAATAAAGACGGAAAAATATATAAAAGTAACGGTACTCACTTGGTGGTTGTACTCTATCCATGGTGTCGAATTTATCAATTTGAACCATATTATATTTCCCAAAAAAATACTAAAAGTCTTCGCTTCTCTTTTCTTGTTTTGATTTTCTGTAAACTGTGGATTTCTTTTTGCTCCGGAAACACACTGACTGGCACTTACTTCAACATGGTGGCTCCTGACGTTTTCGGTGAGTGAGTTATCAACAACTGGAGAATAATTTTTAAGATCAACAACTTTATTGATAAACTCTTAGTATATATATAATGATAAAATTACTTGAGGGTCGGCGTTTCGTCATAATGTAAGATTAGTTTAGATGATACGTAAAATTTAAATACAGTGTGACAAAAAAAATTTTAAGCATTTATTAAATAATATTGTCGAGTGTCTACATTATCATTAAGTGTTATAGTAGATTTTAAAAATGGTTTAATATCCTTGAAGGTTAAGAAGATTTATTTATAGATTCAGTTACAATTAACTTTGACAGTTGCAATAATCTTTTAATATCACTTATATGGAAAGAGATTTATAAACGGAAAACCTCGACTTTAACCAAAAATTTATAGTTTCCATCAGGCAAACTAAAAAAACCAAAGTTTTGTGTCATTTAAATTAATTGAGAATATAAAAAAAGGCCTTCTTTTAACATAAATATATGAAGAAACGGGGACATTATGGAACCATAAACAATATACAGCGTGGTCTATACTTAGCGAGGGCATTAGCTTACATCCCGTCGTGTCTTTCTCAGAATCTGTCTTCGGTTCCACCACTGCCTGACGGGTTCTCAACAAAGATTAAACATGTCATGTCAAAGTGTGAACGAAGGCAGACTTTTATAAGAGAAAAAAGACAGGTATCAATGATTTTTGCCGCATAATACGCCGCCCTCTATAAAATGAATTACAAAATAAGAATATCCTTGCGAATAAAAATATCCTTAAAAAAAATAAAGAATGATATGACGAAATTATTGAAATACAGTGTTGCCACGTTTACTTAATAATTCATATTGCTTCCTGTCTACGCAGAATTCTCAAAATCAAATGATATAGCAAATATAGTATTCTAAACTGTGTCACATATTTCTAAGAAATGTTATCTTCCGAACTCACTAACGTATGAAACTTTCATTATAAAATAGTCTAAAAATATACACAATTCGATCTGTTCTTACTAATCAACATTATAATAGATTATATATTGGAATGGATATTAAAATATTGGAATGGAAAAATTATTATATTAACCTATCCTTAGAAATTATCAAATACCCTATTTAAGTTACCCAAATCTTGCCAAACCCTACCAAATCTATCTCGATCTAACCTAACCTAAACTAACCAAAGCCATAACTGACGCAAATAAGTCCTTTCACCTCTGTCGAATGGGCCGGGTTTATCGACCACGTAACATTTCCATTGGCCATTTAGGTCACGTGGTCGATAATACCGGTAAATTAGAAAGATTCAGGGACTGCTTAGAGTCAGTTATTGTCACACTGGGGGAATGGGCTGGTTGCGCAACGCTCAGTCTATCTTGTATAATATGTCTATGAACCAAACCTAACCTAACATAACCTATAATCTATCTGAGCTTACAACCATAGACATATAATACAAATGCACTGAGCACTGCCATACAGACACGTTCCCCCAGTGCGGCAAAGAAAACTGACGTAAAGCAGTACCTGCATCTCTTTCTAATAGGCAGGGTTAGCAGCAATTGTATGTTTGCAGAGAGTCTAAAACATAAACTATCCTAAATACCACCTACAAAGTCCTTGCAAACTCCTGCTATAAACAACCAAAACATACAAAAAAGTCACTGGAAATTATCAATGTGGATTCAGACCGTACCGCTCTGGTATTAACTAGATATTCACAATAAAACAGAAAGGGATATGCACTCTCACCACAACTCCTTAACATGGCTTTGGAAAATATTATCACAAGAGCAGAAATCGAAAAACCGGTGACCAACCTTTCTGTTGGCATTTGCTGACGATATCGATCTAATGGGAAGTACCAGATTAAGCACGAAGGAAACTTTTATAGGATTCTAGAAGAAAACAGAGAAGATGGAGTTCCTAATCAATGAAAACAAAACTAATGTAGACCAGCCGCAATAAACGAAATAGAATCGGAAAGAACACCATCATCGGAGGCTTTAATTTTGAGAGCATCAGAGAATCTTGGAACAACAATAACTGCATCACCAGAAATAAATAATAGGATACAAGCTTGGAACAGATGTTTTTACGTCCTTAAAAACCATTAAAATCATCTCTTCTTCTTTATATGTAGTCATGACTCTGTCTCTTTTCCAATGTGCCTCCAGTAAGTTGTCGTTCCATCGTTTTCGTGCACTAAGCCGAACAAAGAAAAATACATATAAAATAGTCATAAGACCAGTAGTCATGAACGGTAGCGAGACGTGGACAATAAGAAAGAGAAATTAAGAGTGACTACACGTTTGGGAAAGAAAAATCCAACGAAGATCTTTGGGCGGGGGCAACAGGACAATATAGTATAGGAACTAACAAAGAGCTGGAAGAACTATATGCAGACGCCAACATAGTAAAAGAAATAAAGTTCTAAAGACTCCAGTGAGCAAGACACTTCAGAAGACATTATGACGGAAGAATAGTAAGACTAGTATGGGTAAGACTTCGATGACGAGATAATATAGCAGGAGAGCTTAAAGCTGCGGGCGTGGAAAATTGGATAGAAATTGCACAAGAGAGAAAGGAATGGAGGAATATTGTCAAGTGGGCTAAAAGGCACGCAGGGTTGTAACACCACGACGTAAAGTAAAGGAATAAAAAATAAACCAGTCAGCTCATTTTATCCGGTTTAAAATTTGGCCTGGTAGTAAATTGAGGCAAAATAATAATTATAAATAAAAAACAATTTCCGCTTGCATTGTACATTGCACTGTTGTCCTGCAGTATGTAGTACCAGTGATTGTAATATAAAGGGGAGGCTCGGAGTTTGGAGTCCCGGAATAGGTCTTGGTAAAGGTTTTGAGTCGATAGGTCGACGTAGCTAAATTCCACATGGTTCAGTCCAGAAACTTATCGAGTTTACTATTAATTTTTATATTAATATTAATCTTATTTATATGTTTGATTCTACTAATCGCGGCAGCATTTCCGAATATAATTGGTTTGATACAGTAAAATTGGCATTATAATTTTAAAGGAGAGATCTGCAAAAAAGCAAAATTGGAAAATTCCTCTCTCCAAATTCCTGGTTTCGTTCAACTCTTTCCGGTGTGAATTTTCATTAAATTAACCTATTAATTCCCCATCAGTTCAAAAAATAGCTCTCAATATACGTTAAGAAAATAATTTTAGCTTTATGTCCGTAGACAGTGATAATTAGTATATCTTAATCTTAGATTTCCTGACTTAAGGTCACCTGTATATGGACATTTTCATAGCTTGTTTACATCATATTTTATTTACCACGAAATCCTGTGAGCTCAATAAACCCTTTTGATTGATTTCTATTTTCCATACTTTTTAAATACGCTGTTTATAGGATTATAGGATTTATTGTACAATTGTTTCAAGGCTAAAAGTTAACAATAATAATTTCTTCAAATTGCAGCAAATCTTAAAATATGGATATTACTTTCAATCTGTCTTGTCAAGAGCTTATCCAATCTTAAAAATACTGGTCTAATTATACCAGCATATTTGTTTATTGCTTTGACTGTTTTAAAGGTCAATAGGCATGCTGATTTTTAATCTGTTAGATTACTGTTCTTTGACCAAGTTAATTTTGTTATCTACAGCTTTTTCTAATATGATCACTTTCCAAGAAACGAATCTGGATCTTAGGAAGACTAGTGTAGTAGGTAGACTCAATTTTCTGTGAGCTGAAGTCCACTAGAGTCAACCTTATTTAGATTTGAAGAATATTGCGAAGGTCTGGATAAAAAAATTTATTGGTGATATAAGTAGATTCGGATTTTCTTTAACGAAAATGTATTTCATTTTACTACTACCAGATACATATACGGCAAGAAAGCCTTTCTTAAAAATAATGTACACACAGTTACGCCTACATTTTTCTGCAATTCTTTGAAAGTTTTGAAACACTGGTTAAAGCATGGTTAACAAGGTACATTATCTGCAGGGATGGTCACAATTTCGACCTTAGTTCGGCTTGGCTTGAGGCTCAGTTCGTTTGACCAGCCGAGCTTCGAACTCAAACCGGTTTGTTTCTTGCGAGCCGAGCTGAATTAGAAACGAGCCGAGCTTTCCTTAAAGAGCTTGTCAATATTTTAGTTATAACTCGAATACATTTTCTGATTAATTTATTTCTGTTGCGATTGATACTTCTATTTGGGAATAAGTAATTCAGACTACAAATATGTATATTCAATATACAGTGTGTCCTTAAACTATGGAATAAATTGAATATTTCCTAAACTAAAAGCCTTTAAAAAAATATCTAAAACACGTCGATTTTTTGCAAATGTAACACCCTGTATCTTGTGATATTTTTAGATCAATAAAAATAAGCTGATTCTAAAAAAGGTATAGTAGTTAAAGTCGAGCCTACTAGTTTTTAGTAAGATGTCAATATTTTATTGACTTTTAATAACAATTAAGTAAGATAATAATTCTTGTATTAATTCGTGAATGTTCTGTATTATTACTTAGAATTAATTTGAAGTAGTAGAAATGAATTGTATTTAAGTGTAAAGACATGAATTGAAATACTCATGATCATTGGGTATGGAGACTGATCGGGAACTTAAATGGTATTGTGTAATTTATTTAATGAATAATTTTAATAACAATAAATGAATAATATTTAATAAATAAATAAAATAAATAAGAAAGACTTATAACGCCGTTAACGTTAAGTAAGATTGAAAAGAAATTTCGAGAAACTGGAAAAATTATTCTAAGGTTTCTCTCCTCAGATAGCCGGAAAACAAACCCAGGATCTTCGACATCACAAAAGTCACTAAGCCAGGAATGCAATTTTTTCCAGAAACTCTTCTACTCTTAATCTTGTCCGTCGAAGTAAGTTAGTAAGTAGCAAGTAATCGATGAATTATCTTCCGATAAAGTCGTCCCAGGAACGCAACTCATAACTATTTATTGACTAATATTTTAAAATCAGTTACAATAAAATGTGTAAAATATAATGTCTGAATTGTCAATTTGGTCAGATAAATTAAATTATTAGAAGGATTATTTACCAAGTAACAAAAGCAATTTGTTTAATTTATGAATGTTTTGTATTTTTTGTACGTTTTTTGAAGTGGAAATTGAAACGTCAAATTAACTTAGTTTAAAGTAAAATTGTGGTTTATTCCCAATAATACCAAATAACATTAAAAAGAAGTAAAAATTGTAAAATGGAATAAAATTAATATTTTTTTCTAAAATGATATTACAACTTTTTGAGTCATAAAGGAACTGTAGTGAGCAATACGTGAGAAAAAATTCAAAACGAATGATTGAATATATTTTAAACAATTTAAGGTTGTTTATCAAAATTTGCGAAAATTAACAATTTTTTGCAATGCTACAAGACAGAAAATAATAAAATTGGAGGGATTCTACAAATATTAAATGAAAGAAGAGTTATATCAAAAAGAAGCGTTAAAATAATGTAAAATTAATTGTGAACAATAAACTTAATTGTATTAACCAAATATAATATAATTAAGCTTAGAACAAATAAATAAATTGAATAACTTTTCTTTTATTGGCACAGTTTTAATTTGATTTTTTTTCAAAAGTCACAAAAGTATTAATTTTTGTGGCGTGATTGACAAGATAAAAATGTTAGTTTTACTCCTAGATACAAAAGTGAATCACTTTTACACTTTTACTTTTTGTGACGGCCCAAATGTGTAAAAGTCGAAAGCTAAACCGCTTTGTAAACCACAGTGAACTTGGTAGGCAACAATCCTTCGGTTACAGTCTCTGCAGTACACAAAACGTCTGGAGGAAGACGCTATACCGTGGGATCTTTGAAATCAAGACATAATACTCGCACTTTTGGGCGACAATAAGCTCAAACGTTCACAAAACTTAACAATTAGCGCAAAAATCGGTGATTTTTCTTATTTGTCAAAGTGGCAATCAATAGAAGTATATAACCATAGCAACATAAAAATTATTTGCGACGTTTGAAAAAACTACTAAAAAATAAAATAAAAAAAAATACTTTTGTGCCTCAGCTTTAAGGTCGAACTCACTACGCTCGTCAGTCAAACATACAGCCTCGCCAAAAAAAGTATCTGAAGCTATTTTCTTGTGGTATTGTAAATTAATTACTATTAAACTGGGAATAAGCCACAATTAAAGATAAAAATACGTTTATTGACGTTTCAATTTCCACTTCGGAAATCGTTCTCAAAATACAAACAGTAAATTAAACAAATTATGTTTTTTGTTACATAGTGAAAAATTCTTCTAATAATTTAATTTTATCTGACCCATTTATATTGACAATTCAGACATACATTATGCATTTTAAAGTAGACGACTTTAAAATGATATTGCCAATATGGTTGAGTTGCGCTCCTGGGACGACTTTACTTATAAGATAGTTCATTCGATTACATGAAATCAACTTTAACTTGAGAATATCCGTCAGAAAAAAATCATAGCATGTAATTCGTCTTTAAAAAGACAAACATATGACATGATGACAGTAAAATTCTCCTGTTAGTGATTCCATAGTAAATTATGAGGGAAAAACCAGGAAAAAAACCTCATAATACTATCCCGACATTGTAAGTATTTGTTCGTGAATTTAGTTTACCTTCAACAAACATCAAAATTCTGATTTTATATGTTACGTTATTTAAAAAACATAAATGATGTATCCTCTATATGTTACTGACTTACTAATACTGGTATTTTCTTATTAATAACTTCCTCTTTCAATATTTGTATCCAGAACCAATGAGATGGCATCATTTAGCATAATTAGAGCCGCTTCTTTGATTTTTCTTTTTTTTACCATCCGTTTCGTTTAGGACTACATTTGAATTATTCCATTGAACCCTATGTTCATTATCCCATGCGTGTTTACAGATTTGAGATCTATCAAATTCTCTATTTTTAATTAAAAATCAATCTTATATTAAAAATAGAGAATTTGATAGATCTCAAATCTGTAAACACGCATGGGATAATGAACATAGGGTTCAATGGAATAATTCAAATGTAGTCCTAAAAGAAACGGATGGTAAAAAAAGAAAAATCAAAGAAGCGGCTCTAATTATGCTAAATGAGGCCAATTGTGTCGCAAATTCCTCGGCAGAATGTAGTTGGATCTGGTTACCAATATTGAAAGAGGAAGTTATTACTAAGAAAATACCAGTATTAGTAAGTCAGTAACATATAGAGGATACATCATTTATGTTTTTTAAATAACGTAACATATAAAATCAGAATTTTGATGTTTGTTGAAGGTAAACTAAATTCACGAACAAATACTTACAATGTCGGGATAGTATTATGAGGTTTTTTTCCTAGTTTTTCCCTCATCATTTAATATGGAATCACTAACAGGAGAATTTTACTGTCATCATGTCATGTGTTTGTCTTTTTAAAGCCGAATTACATGCTATGATTTTTTTCTGACGGATATTCTCAAGTTAAAGTTGATTTCATGTAATCGAATAAACTATCTTATAAGTAAAGTCGTCCCAGGAACGCAACTCAACAATATTGGCAATATCATTTTTAAGTCGTCTACTTTAAAATGCATAATGTATGTCTGAATTGTCAATATAAATGAGTCAAATAAAATTAAATTATTAGAAGAATTTTTCACTATGTAACAAAAAACAAAATTTGTTTAATTTACTGTTTGTATCTTGAGAACGATTTCCGAAGTGGAAATTGAAACGTCAATAAACGTATTTTTATCTTTAATTGTTACTTATTCCCAGTTTAATAGTAATTAAAAAAAGTATCATTTTTAATCCTAATAAAACAATATACTATTATTTAAAAAGCTGGTATTTTTACGCTTATTAAAAAAAAATTGTTCTATGGTCCTTTGAAGGGAAGTTACCTATCCTTTTTTTTTCGAAAATTTTTCCTAGATTTATTTATAAACATTAAGAAACAAATAAAAATCATTTAATAGTTTAACAATTTAAAGTTTTACTACCTTAAATTATAAACGGATTTCTATTAAAATAAACCTTTGACAAAGCTTTAAACGTGAAGGGATACTAAGCGATCATCTGGAAGAATAGTTGGGAAGAGTGAATTAAAAGCAATTTAAAATTTAAATAAGTTGTAATATCTCGAAAATAATTTTTTGTATATAATTAATTTGTAGGTACTAGGTCTTCATATACTATACAAATATGTGATTTTTTTATGTGATTTCAATTGCAAATTAATTCTTTTTACCCTGAACTATTTTTGCAAAATAACAATTTTTTGCATTCTTTTATATGATAAACAAAGGTAAGTATTATTTTCATAATATATAAGGTGTACAAAATTTATAAATAATTATTTTTTATTAAATAAACATTAAAAAACGTATTAAGTATGAAACGTCTGGTATATTCATCATTATATCAAATAAATGGTCATCTTTAACTCATATTTTAGACTACAGTAGTTAGAATGCAGTGTTGGTTTTACGAAGCGCAGCGATGGCGCTCATGTCGGCACAGTGGTAGGTGTGTGGTAGTTTGGTGATAGACTGAGAAATCAGGACAGTATGCGTTTCGTTTTTCTTTAATCTTTACTCATTAATTTGACTGAGTTAAATAAGGGAATCAACAAACAAAAACACATTGGGTATAAAAATGCCTAAAAATACTTAAAATATCTAATTCCTCGTAAATACTTATAGCAGTAGTTTATTATATATGATACGATAAATATATGTACACAAAATCAGAAAAATATCATAACTTAAATGTACTGTATGTACGTACGTAAAAAAACAAATGAGCAAAACAAAATTAAATCTAAGGTATTTCTCTTTAAAAATTTCGATCGCAATCCATATCTAAATCGTTCTCATACTCTGAATCATCTATTTTAATTATCACCGGTTCAGTATCTTCATGCACATTGTTCACCGCAAACATTTTTTCTTCAACTTCCGTGACGTGGTTCACATAATTATGCCACTGATCTTTAGATACACGTTAGTAAGCTTCTTTTATCATCTGTTCTAACGTTTTTTCTTTCAAATTGACGTTGTTTGAAGCCACATACCTTTTCACTTGACTCCACACCATCTTAATTGGGATCAGCTCGCAATGTCTCAGCAATTAATTTTGCACTTGTACTCGTCTCTAAATGCGGCCGTAGTATTCAGTAATTCACCTTTTAGGTAATCTTTCTCGAAGAAAATGTTCTTTTCAAATCCTCGATTTGCCTTTTGTTCCACAATTTTTTCGTGAAATCAAATTTGCGGGAGTGGTATGACGCTTTATCCAAAACGACAACGTTTTCTAAAGCTTGAATTGACGCCTTCTCAAACCATTGTTCATATAGATCCCCTTCCATTTCGTCATGGTAATCAGCGGTTCCCTTCTTGGCCAAGAAAAGCTAATTCGGCTCATGCCACAAAACCAGTGTCTCTTCCAGCGTGAAGAACAAACCGAGGACCTCTTTGGGTTGGAACTTTCAGTCCAGTAAAGAGCCCTTTTATGAAGGCATCTAGTGGATTCTTGATCGTTGTGTCTCTCCATTTCTTTTTGACTGAAGCACCGACGTTAGTCCAAGACTCATTGGTATAAACACAGTTTACATTATCCTTCTTCCTCAATGTTTTTATTTATCTGAAGTACTTGTGTCTCCAGGATACCATTTCTTTCCATCATTATCGAATTTCAACCTCTTTTACCATATTCAAAACCCATGTCATTTAGTAGCCTACAAAATGTGGTTTTTGAAAAAGCTGGTAGGTTCTCATCATCCTTTACTCAGTTCATTATGCTATCGACGGTTGGTGATATGTTTTCAAAAAGATATCATGGACAATTTACGCAAAGACGTCTTTCAAAGGAAAGACGTCTTTGCTGTATTTATTGACTATGAAAAGGCCTTTGATCGAGTACAGCATCACACATTAATTACAATATTAAAAAATAAAGGAGTTGATAGTCAAGACATACGATTCATAAAAAAGTTATACTGGCGTCAAACAGCGACAGCTTGCATAAACGGAAAATCAACAGAAATATGTAAAATACAAAGAGGTGTCAGACAGGGTTGTATACTATCCCCACTGTTATTTAATTTATATTCAGATAGAATATTTAAAGAAGCGCTGCATAATTTGGAATGGGGCGTGAAAGTTAATGGAATTCTGATAAAAACAATCAAATATGCAGACGATACAGTTATTTTAAGTGATGACATGAATGGATTACAATGCCTTTTAAATGCCATTCATACAGTGGGAAGAGAGTTTGGCCTAAACGTAAACTGTGCAAAAACAAAACACATGGTGTTTAGCCGTTTAGCACATCAAGATGCACGATTATATGTTGATGGTCATATAATTCAAAGAATGTCCAGTTTTGAATATCTTGGTTGCCATATTACTGAACAACTAGATCCAGATCAAGAGATAAAATGTAGAATCGAGATAGCCCGCACGGCATTTTTAAAAATGAGGTCATTCTTCTGTAATGATAACTTGCAACTTCAACTTCGAAAGCGCATGGTTAAATGCTACATTTGGTCAGTCCTCTTATACGGTGTCGAAGCATGGACATTAAAAATATCCACCATTAATCGTCTGGAGGCCTTTGAAATGTGGCTGCACAGACGTATACTAAAAATTCCATGGACAGCTATGCTGACAAATATGGCAGTCCTTGAGAGAGCAAATGCTGCTCGCGAGCTGCTTGATAACATCAAATGTAGAAAGATAGCCTATTTTGGACACGTAGTCAGGGGAGACCGATATAATATTCTTCAACTTATTATGATTTGTAAAATCTAAGGGCGCAGAGGAATTGGTAGAAAGCAGGCCTCTTGGTTGAAGAATATCAGAGAGTGGACAGGAATAAAGAAAGCTGAGCAACTATTTAGAATAGCTCGAGACAGAGACAGCTTCGCCATGTTAAGCGCCAACGTCAAGGGGACTTGATAGGGCACGTTAAGAAGAAGAAGGACAATTTACCTTATTAGAGATTTCACTACCTCCGATGTTAGATGTCATAAATTTTGCGAACACTCACACCGCACATTTTCAAAACTTTTTCCACAGTAATAGTCAAGCTCTCACCATTTTTTAAAGTTCAGATGACAGTTTAATATATTTAATACCTACCACGTTTTTGGCGTAGAAAGTGGACATGGCGTAGCCCTGACGGTCAGGTTAAGAATGAAATAGATTTTATCCTTTCCAGTGATAGATCAATATGTAAAAACATCGAGGTATTGAACAAATTTAACACCGGCAGTGACCATAGACTAGTTCGTGCTGATATACGTATTAACGTAAAGAGAGAAAGACGAAAACTATTAACAACAAACCCTTTACCGACGGCAGACATCCTTGCCAGTAATAAAGAGAAATACCAAGAGGAATTAGCCCGAAAACTAGTAGCAAATACGTTGAGCACAAGAATATAGATGAACTACCTGAGAAAATAACTAAAGACATACAAACAGTCACTAAGAAACTTTGTTGCAGAATAAGAAAACAAAAGGAAGCTGAACTAAAACACGAAACTCTAGAACAGATAGAGAAAAGAAAGAAGAACGAACAGAGATAACCCGGACTATAAAGCGCTTAACAGAAGCGTTAAGAAAAATATTCGAAAAGACCTCAGAGTTTATAGAACAAACCAGATTCTTGAAACTATAGAAAACAATAAGAACATGAAAGTAATAAAAACATGTAAATCCACTGGCAAGAATAAAATCATAAAGATAAAAGACGACCGTGGAACATTGTGCTCGCATAAGGAAGAGATCGTTAGAGAAATCCGAAAATTTTATGAGAAGCTGTATGCTTCTACTATTCCGAACCCCGGTATACCAACAAAACATATCTTAAATGTGGGCTCAGAGGACTTCCCTAAAATAATAACATCAACAATGAAAAATGGGAAAACACCAGGAGAAGATAAAATTACTTCAGAGATGCTAAAAATGGGAGGCACTGCATTAGAAGAGGCAATAAGAGCATTACTTAATAAATGCCTATTGGAAGGACAAATACCGAAGACATGGAAAAATGCGGAAGTCATTCTACTCCATAAAAAAGGGAACGCCGCAAATATAGAAAACTACCGATCAATAAGCTTATTGTCACACCTTTACAAACTACTAACCCGAATAATAACAAATAGATTGACAGCTAAACTAGATGCATACCAACCAGTGGAGCAAGCAGGCTTTCGTAAGGGTTTTAGCACTATCGATCACTTGCAAACAATTCGGACCATTATTGAAAAAACAATAGAGTACAACATACCACTACATCTGGCATTTGTCGATTATCACAAAGCATTCGACAGTATCGAGAAATGGGCTTTCTTAACAGCATTGGACGACGCCAGAGTAGATTCAAGATATGCTGCCCTCCTTAAGAATATATACGATGATGCTACTTTTCACGTAAAAATAGATGATGATCTGGAAACTATGAAAACTATGAAACTATGAAGCAAGTTATTTACTTTGGCATTAGAAAATGTTTTCAAACAACTAAATTGGGCCGAAAATGGAAAGGTGAAAGCAACTTACTTCTGTTTTGGATGCATTTGGTTGAAGCCGCCACTTGCGAAAATATTTGCTCAATATATATGTAAGTCTGCCGTCAGAACTTCTTCAGATGTTTCTAGTGTCCTGCATCGTCTAGTGAGGGCCCAGTCATCGGCGTATCCGAACTTTCTTGATTGTGTTTCTGGCATATCTGCTAAATATAAGCTAAATAGTAATGGAGAGAGCACTGACCCCTGTGGTAGGCCATTCTTAAGTTTCTTTGGTAGGCTGATATCTGCGCCCATCACTACTCGAAACATTCGGTCGTTGAGCATGCTATCTATTAAACGTGCTATTTGTTTACAGGTAATTGCAAGGAGAATTTTCTATATAAGGCCCTCTCTCCATACTGTATCGTAAGCTGCCGAGAGATCAATAAATGCCGCTGAAGTTTTAAGTCTTCTTTGAAAACCCGTCTCGATGTAGGTGGTGAGTGACATTACCTGGTCCGCATAGCTTCGTTCTGGTCGAAAACCCGCTTGTTTGACTGGGATCACCTGGAACAGTTCTGTACTGATTCTATTATATATAAGCCTTTCTAATAGTTTGTAGATGGCAGAGAGAAGCGCAATTGGTCTGTAGTTTTTTGGGTTGTCAGCGGGTTTGCCTTGCTTTAGTATGGCTATTATCTTAGAGCACTTTAAGTTCTTGTGGGATATTTCCAGTTTCCATGTCTGTGAAAAATCAAGCCAGCCAAACTTTTGTATACTTGCCACAATTTAGTAGGAATTCAGGCTGAATATTATCAAATCCTGGTGCTCCCGTAAGAAATTCATTTCCTATCTTACCTGCACTGCATTCTAACTGTGGCTTCTACTATAGCATACATTTACCTTTTTACTAAAATTGCAACTTAATTAATTTTCATATATGGAAGAAGAATACAACGGTCTTTATATAGTTTTGTACAAGAATTTATAAAAATAATACTTGACCACCCCGAGAAACTTACACCACCGAACAGAATATAACAACACAAAATACAAATGAGATGTGTGTCATAAAACTGTGCTATCAGTAGTTTTCCAACAGAGTATAAATAATTTTAATTTTAAGTAAAATAAAACAATTTCTGAGCGGGAATTTGCAACGTCACATAAAGTGTTTCTATTAGCATTAATGATTCATTCACAGCATAATATATTAATTATAAAGAATTTACGTCAACGTTTTGGAGTTTGCACCAGGTCACTTGTACCAGTAGCTAAAGTGAAAATCATGCAATAGTTGTTGATGTTCTAGGTCATACGATTTAAGAAGAAATTACTACAAGCATAGATTATGTCATAATTAAACAATATTTATTATATATATTGATTGAATTTTTGCCACGTTTTTTTTACTTCATTTGACACTCAGAGGTACAGTCTTCTTAGATTACCTTTCTTTGGGAATAAAATAGATAGAAAGTACAACTTGTAACTTAACAGCCGACTAACAGACACTACAAAATAAACATAAAGTTGACCTTCGTGTTTGAGGTATTACTTTAGTGAATTGTAAATCTGTTCAATCTATTAACTAGATTTAAAAAATAGTACATCAATCATCGTGTCTCGTTTCATCTTACATAAACGTAATGTACTTAGGTGCATGCAGCTTATTATTTTATAGAAACGAGGTTAGCGAGGTATATTTTGACGGCCGCCAATAAATCTCAAAATTGTAGGAAAAAACATTATTGTAAGGTACATATTTGTTCTTGTTATGTACAGCTGATGGCTAATAATAAGTTTTACTAACTTCATTATTGGAATTTAACCAAGTTTTTCATTTGTGTCAAATAAAGCAGGTAATTCTTCTAGTAACTTCTGCGTTTGACATTCTTTGAGTCCATGATATTCGTAGGATTCTTCTAACATCAACATTCAAAGACGGCCAACTTATTTAGATGCACTTGTTTTTAATGTCCATGCTTCCAAACCATAAAGAAGTGTAGTAAATACGTAACACCGAAGCATTCTTCGTAGTTCTAACCTTATATCCCAATAACAAAGTGAATAATGTACGTGCTATTTCAATATGTTTCTTTATCTATCCATGTTCCTAAGTATTTGCAGGTATCCACACTCACAATTACAGTATATTCAACAATCAATTGGATGTTTGCATCTGCTGAGTTATTTATGATCATGCATTTAGTTTTTTCAAATTCATCCTTTGTCCGTATTCATGACAGCCTTCATTAAGTCGTTGCATTACGTTCTGTAAATCATCCGTCATTATTACTATATCGTCTGTAAAACACAAGTTATTCAAAACTTCTCCACTGATAGATATACCTTCTATTGAATCTGAAAGCGCTTAAATTTTAAATACCGCTTCACTGTAGACATTGAAGAATAGTGGTAACAGCACGCAACCCTGACGGACATGTAAGTATTTATTTATTTTAAAATTACTTTTATGACTAAGTTAAATTTGACGTTTCGATTTCCACACCGGACACTGTTTTCAAAAACATTTTGAAACAAAAGAATTTTGTTGAAAAAGTGTATAACCGCCAGTTGAGGTTGTCTTCCAAAAATGTATTGTTATAAATTTGGTCTTACTGATGTTCATTTTTAGACCTATTGTTGAAGATACGGTTCTTTCCTAGAATTCTTGTAGCATTTGTTGTGCTTCACGCAGATCTTTGGTAATAAGTACTATATCGTCGGCAAAACGAAGATGATTGAGCATTTCCCCGTCTATTTGTATTCCTTTTTTTCTCACTTTAGCATTTTAAATGCGTATTCGAGGATCGTTGTAAATAATTTAGGTGAGAGAGTGTCGCTATGTCTCACACCTCGCTTTATATGAATTTCTCTGGTGGTATCATCTAGTTTTACACGCATTGTGGCGTTTTGGTAGAATGTTTGTACCAACTTTGTAAGCCGGTAGTCTACTGTTCCGAGCAGTTATAATTTTATCTAATTCCACGGTATCAAAGGCTTTGTGAAATTCTACGAAGATAAGTACCAGTGATCTGTTATATTCTATCGATTTTTCTATTAAGGCTTTTACTGTTTGTAGGTGATGGTTTGTTCCGAATTTTGAGCGGAAGCCAGCTTGTTCTCGTGGCTGGTAGAAATCTAACTTTTTTTCTAATCTTGTAATTATTCGGGTAAACATTTTATAGATGTGGTTTAATACGCTGATTGGTCTATAGTTTTCTAGGTGCGCCTTGGCTCCTTTCTTGTGTAGTAAAATTGTTACTGTATTGATCCATGTTTCTGGTATGCAACAATCTGTTAGACAAAGGTTAAACAAATTTTTTATATGGTTGAGAAGGACACGTCCGCCCATCTTTATAGCTTCTATTATGACTCCATCTTCTCCTTGTGCTTTGTTGTTTTTCATCATTTTCACTGCGTCTTGAATTTCGCTTAGTGTGATCTCTGGCATGAGCTCTGAACCCTGGTTGATGATTTTGCGTGATGCAACGGCTTTCAAGTTCGTTTGGTCTTCTCTTTGACTTGTGTATAGTTATTGATAGAAGTCTTCGACTATGTGTAGTAGTTCTTCTCTATTTGATATGGGGACTCCTTTGTTCTTTAGTTTGTGTAGTTCACATTTTCCATTGTTTAGCCGTCTTCTCAGGACTTTCAGACTTTCATTCTCTTCTATAGTTCGGTGGACCTTTTCTTAAATCTTTCCTTATAGCTTTTGATTGTGCTTTATTTATTTTTGGTAGTTTTTCTTCCATCTCATTGTGATGGCATCAAATGAGATGGGCTGAAGACATTACGAAGGTCGGAGGACACAACTGGAAGCAAGTGGCGCAAAACAGAAAACACCAGATTGATTTGGGGGAGGCTTATCTCCAAATTTGGATTACTTAGGCTGAAGACGAAAAAGAAGAAGTTTTTCTTCGCCAATACTTTCGTTTCCTTTGATTTCTCTTCTAGTTTCCATTAGTTGCCTTGTTTTAATGGTTATTTTTTCGTTTTCGCATCTTTAGAGCAGCATTTTACTTGGGTCTCTCGAATAGCTTCTACGATATTTTCTTTTAGGGTATTTACATTATTTATGCATTTACTTTGTTGTAGGATTTTATTGATATTGTCTTGGTATTCGTTTAAATTCGTTGGGTCGTTCCATATCGGGTTGGCTTTCTTCTTAATAATTTTGGATCTTTCTATTATTAAGTCTAATTTTAGTTTGGCTCTTACCATTCTATGATCGCTGCCTGTGGTAAAGCTATTAAGGACTGTAACATCGTTGAATATATGTTCTTTGTCACTGATTATGTAGTCTATTTCGTTTCTGATCTTGCCATTTGGGCTTTTGTACGTCCTGTGGTCTTTTTTATAGAAGAAACTATTCATCTGGTATATATTTGGTTGTAATAGAAATTCTAGTAGTGTTTGTCCACGCTTGTTTCTGCCTTCGGATCCAAATTTACCTAGTGCTGTTTCCTGTTCATCCTGCTTTAGACAGATCTTTGCGTTAAAGTCGCCGCCTATAATCGTGTAGTGTGTTAGTGTTTGTTTCAGTGCCGTGAGATATCATCGTAGATTTCTTCAATCTGCTCTTCGGATAGTCTGTTGTTGGAGCATATCAAGTATATGCTTTATTTATTTTACACCTTCGGTTTAGATATTGTGTATTAATATTAATAGATGTTGTACAAAACGTTATATCGAATTTGCAAGCACCCTTAGAAACTAATTTTTCGGTCCTACTTTTTTGAAATATTTTGTCCGTCTCTTCCCTACTGAATGAATCTTTTAAAAACACTCGCATGTTCATTAATCTTATTTCCTCCTATAACATGATCTAACTCCGCAATTATTTCCTATATCTGCACTTTGAACATATTATGAAATATTGCGCCATTACCAATAATGATCGTAACAGATAACATTTAAAATTAGGCGTTTAAAATATCTGATTATCTACAAACACACAAAAAGGTAGTAATTTACATTCTGACATCCTCATTGACAGTCTCGTGATGTATAAAATTAATGTTTTCTACAGCTGGATACATTTTTCCGGAATTTTGATGAATGATAACAATTAGAACATTTTTAATAGGTATGAACGTTCAAGGTCACTTTTATGGTTAGCGTAGGATTAAAATAAATAAATATATACGTAGATAATAGAAACTGATGACTTCGTTATTCTCAAATTGCAAAAATATAGTTTGTCCCATAAATAGTGCGCAATCACCAAATTGCGATATCTATGAATGTTATATTTTACGCCATTTCATTGTTTGAGTTATTTTAATTCTGAAAATACAATAACTATGATATTTTTCAGAAGCTCACGTAACATTGAAAATGCAACATCTATATAGTAAAATTACAATCTTGAAGAAATGTTGGGAAATAATTTGTTGTATTGGAAGTCAATATTGATAATTTAATCCCGTTCCGATCGGTTGTATTAATACCACTTATTGCGATCTTTTTTACAGACATCAGGTGCTTGATTTTATTATATATGATAATATGAATTTTAAAAATTTAATTATAGTACTTTAATCTTTTTAAAAATATTGGTTAATAAACCTGCAAGAGACGTGAATTTTGCAGGAAGCCGGATACTTGTCAATAGGATTGGTAGAAATACTTCTACGATAGTACAAATTCGGAATAGATGGCAATGAAACTGTTGATAAACTTGAGAGAAGAGGATCTGCTACAAAATATTTCAGTCTTGAGCCAGTCGTAGAAGTGCCAAGAAACACCGTCCGCGATCGCAAAAAGCCTGAATCAGAACAAAACAAAACACTCGCTAGGTATTCCCGGTCAAGTACACGGTAAAATGTATATTTTGTTCTTCATGGAAGCCGTCTATTGTAAACCGATCGTACTTGAGATAATTTACTTATCTTCCATTTACTCATTGTGCCCATTCTAAGATTCTGGAACCCTGCACCAGCTTGTATAGGTCGAGAGGATGGTTTCCACGTTTTTGCAATCACTCGAGTTCATTCCTGGCGTCTTGTGGTCCATTTCCCAGCAGCCATTTTTGCCTCTTTCTTCATTCTCTTTCGTTAGCTCCAGAAGCGTTGTTTTATACATGGCTCAGGGTCTGTTTCTCTCGGAACACCTTGTGCACAGTATTTGGGGCGAAGGCAGAAACCGCGACTGGAGTCACCTCTTGGTCGTTACCGTTGTATTTATTCAGAAGTGTTACTCATTTCTGAACCCTCTTTTAAGTGTATGACAAACACTTTTGGGAGACTACTAAGTGACTCCCAAAATCATGGTACCAATCCACTGGACCTGTACAATTAGGTAAAAGGTTGCAGAATTCTGGGATTGATATCATAAATAAATGGAAGGGGTATATCAAGCATATTGGATGCAGTACGACCAGTTTATCACTGAAAACTCCAGAAAAAAACAACGAATTTGGAATGGCTGGACCACAAAACAAAGGCAACGTTGTTAGATGTACTGGAGCTGTGGAAAAAACTATAGCCTTTAAAGAACGCTTATATTATTATAGGATCAGATTTTTTGACTTCCAATTTAATGCCTTTAAGCCCTCCATGAGTTAATGAATAGAATCAAAGAAGTGAGTCAGAGATATGGACTTTCACTTAACATTAAGAAAACAACATGTATGATGATCTCTAAGAAGGAACAGCAAATTGAAAGAATCAGTGTGAGTGGTAAACCAATAGAAAGAGTAAAAACATACACCTATCTTGGTACGAACGTTAATGAAAATTGGGACTATTCCCTAGAAATAAAATCTAGGATAGAGATAGCAAGATCTGCATTTTAAAAAATAGCTAACCTATTCAAATCCGACGATTTATCAGTACCCATAATAATCAGGTGACTACGATGTTATATTTTTCCTATACTGTTGTACGGAGTTAAGTCGTGGACTCTCACAGATGCTACCTGTAAAAAAATTGAGGCTTTTGAAATGTGGCTTTATCATAGAATCCGAAAGATATCCTATACCGACCGCATTACTAACCAGGACGTTTTATTAAGAATGCAAAAAAGGAAAAGAGTTGTTAACCACAATAGAAACACCCAAAATTGAATACCTCGGTCACGTCATGAGAAAAAGCTAAAGATATGGGTTTCTGCAATTAATTCTTCAAGGAAAAGTAGAAGGAAAACGAAGACCAGGAAGGCTAAAAATTTCCTGGCTGAAAAATCTACGTACTTGGTTCAACACAACAACCACAAATCTTTTCAGAACCTCAGTTTGCAAAATACAGCTTGCCATGATGGTCTCCAACATCTGTAATGGATAGGCACTATAAGAAGAAGACTGACATACTGAATTGGCGTCGCTTAAGAAATAAGTAAAAGTTTCAATATAATGTAGTATTAGTATTCTTCAGGATGTAGTGTCACCCATACACTCATCCTGTCATTTATCAACGTATCTGTCTCATACTTTAGAATTGGTAAGTATTTTTCGAAAATCTAATAATATAAGTTATTAGTTCTTGTTCTTCGTTTATGTAACTGCGTTTTAAAACGTTGGAAAAGTATAAGCGAAGAGATAGGGGAACAAGTCACAAGAGAGTTAATGTAGATTGTGGCTTATGGTGAATTCATTTTTATTTTGCTGGCGGTGGTACAAGCGTAACTCATTTTTTTTTCAGTAGTACGATCACGTGCAAATAATATGTACAATACATAAAATTATAAAATTAAAATTTCAATATTATCTAAATCGTGATTTTCATGCGATTTCTAAGTAATGTACACGTTTTTAATAGATTTTAATATTGATTTACCTGTTTATTAATATAAAAACACAATTTACTTTGAAAATGTATTAACAGCGGGTACAAAATCCATTTATTAATTAAAAATCATTGACATATTCAGTACGATAAAGAATATAGAACGAGTGCAGAAATAATCACTTAATGGATATACAATACAAAACGGATACAATTTTAAAAAGTCCATATGAAATGTTGCCGGGTATTCAGATTTAGTCTTCTGCAAATAAATTCGAAACCAGTCAATATAAATATTGTTCACGTGTTAAACTTTAATTAAGGCTGATAAATAATTCACAAAGCCGGCTCCTCACAGAACGTAGTGAGACGTTCTTCAAAGGTTAACGTCAGCAAAGAGAAATAGAAAATTGATAATAGTGAACAGAAAAGAAAACCCAGTTGGCACCCCAGACTACTGTGACCTTAGTAAATATTTGCTTTTTGATAAATCCACGTACCCCAAAATGTGGTCAGACCATTCCGATGGTCAGTATTGAGAGTTTAATCTGTTGTACGCCTTCACTGTTGGCGGTAAAAATTTTAGTAAGTTGGGTAATTTACACAATGATAAAAATTTCAACAAAACTTCGTTGGTCCACTCCATAGTAAAATTACTATTTCACTGACCGTGCCTCCCCTAACCGCGTCCGAAGGGGGTGGACATGCGGTGCAACAGCTACCGATCATCTTTTAAACTGTTTTACTGACAAACCAAGGGAGAGCACGCACCGGCCATTAATAAACAGTTTTGTGCTATATCGGGGATAGTAAACCATAAACATTGAGCAGAAAAAACATAAAAGTATCCCACGTTGTGTTGGATCCTGTCTTTAGATTTTGTCTTTTTCTATTATGTATTTTCTAATTCTCGTCGCCAATAAAAAACGCCGATCCACGTCCTGTTAGATCCCGGCCTTAGAAGGAGAGATTGTCTAGTAAAGTTTCATTGAGGTTATTTAATCATTTTATTTGAGTATCGCGTTTCATATATTCCTGTTTTACGGAATTAGTTATCACAAAGAACAAATCAATACATCGGTGATAATAGCTTATGATAAGCTTTTGGGCTTATTTCATACAAGCAAGAATTCGCAAGAAATAATCACATAAACTAAAATTACAAAATTTATAAAGTAAAATTATAGAAAATTAAATACGTCCATCCAATTTACTAGAAAGGTAAATGCTTTAATTTTCAAGTAAAAAAAATTAAATGACTTAATAATCTGAAGTGAATTGCACTAAAATTAGATATTATCGAATTTATTACGATTTAGAGAATATTTTTTGATACTGATCTGAAATATTAAACGATGTACGAACATTTATCATATCACACATCTGCAAATAGCAGTGATGTCCTTTGATTATAAAAAATGCGATAGGTACTACAATAATTATATAACTATCCTCATCTTCAATGGCGTTACAACTATTCGTGAGTCTTTGCCGTGTTTACTATTGCCTTCCAATCTTGTCGTTCCCGTGCGATTATTTTCCAGTCTTTCACCTCCATTTTCTCCAGATCCTCTCTGGCTGCATCTTTATATCGTCTCCTAGACCGTTCTACAGCTCCTTTTCCAACTGGTCTTTCCCAAAAGACATGGTGTATAAGTTGTTCCTAGTCTGCATCACATGTCCTGTCTATCTTCGTCTATTTAATCCAAGCTGTAGAGACAAAAATGAATGATTCTGGGCAATACTTTGTGAATTTTTGAAACCACAGAACGTTCTGAAGGATAATGTCTGAAGTAACGTCCAAGTAAGCGCAACTCCAAACTGTTGGTTAAATTTTTTTACGGCACCATAGGTGCGAAAAACATAAAGCAAAGAACATACAAAAACCTTCAATTTGAGCAATACCACATTAAAATTAACCTAATAGTTTATGCAAAATTAATAATTGAAGATCCAAATATGTCAATTTTTGTCCATTTTTAATTTTTGAACCAGCCGTTCTCGAGCTGAATCACGTCAGAGTGGAAGTAAAGAGGGGTAGCCCAACCGCTCCAACCTCTACTACAATTGAAACAAATGAAGCTAACTCCACTTCTACTGGCAATAGAAGAAAACTTTGTTTTGACTTCAGCTACAAGAAAGTTAAAAATATGTGTAATGTATAGGGAGCGCTGTAGCTTAGTAAGTTTATAACGCAAAAGTTCTCACTGTTTAAAAGCAATAAATAAAGGTTGGAAACAATTTTTGGAGAAATATTTTTATTCCTTCGTAAAAACATAATCGACCAAGAAAAGAGTCCATTCAGAATCAAATATCTATCTTTTGAAAAGACTCTGCAAAATTTATAAATATGTAATAGGAATTTTTATAAACAATTAGACCTACCTCAAAAAGGAATTGCCCGATCGAATCTTACGAAGTCTTATGCGATTGGTAATTAACGGAGCTACAATATTGTACTTTTAGCATAAAAAAGAATGTTAAGAGTTATTTCAAAAATAAAAAATGGCGAAAAATGGACATTTTTGGACTTTCAATCGTTAATTTTGGATGAACTATGGGGTCAAATTTAATGTAACATAGCTCAAATTAAAGCCTTTTATATTTACTTTTATAATACACTAAATTACTCTACTCTTACGTTAAATTATGGTTTTGATACAAAAAAAACACTCGTTTTTTGCACCTTAAAAGTGCTATAAAAATATTATAACCAACAGTTTGTAGCAGCACACACTTGCTCCAGCCATTTTTATAACGCTGTGCTGGTTTCAAAAATTGACTAATTAATGAACGTTTTTTTCTCTACAACTTGGGCTAATTGGCCTTTAAGTAAATCTCACTAGATTTTTTTTTCGAGCAAAGAATCTAATTATTTGTTGTATGTGCGCCTCTATCGCTAGTTACATAGTTTGCAACGCTATCTCTGCAAGGGCCATATAAAACGAAAGACTTGTGTCACAAATGACAAATTGAAAATGACAAATGTCACAAAAATATTTATTTTCGTGAAAATATTTATTTTTGTGACGAGATTGACAATATAAAAATTATACTTTTACGCCTAAACATAAAAGTGAAGTACTTTTACGCCTAGGCACAAAAGTGTAAAAGTCAAACACTCAAAGCTTCGTAAACTGCAGTGGACTTGATAAGCAACAATCCTTCGATTACAATCTTTGTAGTACACAAAATATCTGGAGGAATAAGCGATGCCGTGGGATCTTTCTAATCAGACATAATACTCGTACTTTTAAGCGAAAATAAGCACAAACGCTACTTAACGAGTAGCACAAAAACCGGTGATTTTTCTTATTTGTCGAAGTGACAATTAATAGAAGTAACCATAGCAAAATCAACGGACAGATTAGTAGAAATCTTCGCTATGCTGATGATACAGTCATAATAGCTGATAGCTAAGAAGCGCTACAACGACTAATAGATAGAATAAACACTGAAGGAGAACGACTGGGCTTAGAACATTAATATAGACAAGACGAAGGTAATGGTGGTTAGTAGAACACGAAATATACAATTAAATATAAGAGTAAACAATAACTACATCCAAAAGGTCCCCAAGTTCAGATATCCCGGTAGTTGGATAATTGAAGATCTAGATCCAGACATAGAGATACGAAGCAGGATTGAGCAAGCCAGAACAGCATTTACTAATATGAGAACCTTGGTAAACAACAACAGCCTTAACTTAACGCTTCGATATCGTTTTGTAAAATGTTACATTTACTCCATAATGCTATATGGTGTAGAAACCTGGACCATAAAGGCCAATGTGATGAATCGATTGGAGGCATTTAAAATGTGGGTATTTAGAAGACTACTTAAAACTCCTTGGACAGATCACACAACAAATGTCAAAGTATTAAATCGAATAATTGCTGCCAATAATAAAAAGAAGAAAAACTGCTTATCTGGGTCATATATTTCGAAATTCCAATAAGCAGTTCTTAAAGCTTATTATGGAAGGGAAGATAGGAGGAAAACGGATCATCGGAAGAAAGAAATACTCATGGCTTAAAAACATAAGGGATTGGACAAACCTCGATGCCCATGCACTCTTTAGAGTCACACAAGATCGAGAGGAGTATGCCAGAATTGTCGCCAACATCCACTAATTGGATAGGGCACCATAAGAAGAAGAAGAACAATAGCAAATAAAAATTATTTGCGACGTTTGAAAAAAAATAGTATGTTCTATTCCTAGTAAAAATGACTTTGCTTAATGCCAAACGTACAGCGTCGTCACAAAAAGTATCATTTTTACTTATAATAAAACCATATACTATTCATTTTTTTTTTAATTATTGTCAATGATTATTTTTTCATAGTGGAGTTGCAGGTGTATAAAATGTGATTTTTGAATATTAGTGTGTTTTAGATAATATTGGAAAGTGGTTGAAGTATAGTGAAAAGATAAAAATCTACGTTTCTACAAATTTATAGTACAACTTAAGAAGCAACATAAAAGTAGTCATTTTTCGATAAATGAAATAAAGGATTCTCATACAATTGATTATGAGATTGAGAAAACCATCAAACAAATTATTTTCTGATTTTTCTTATCCTAAATTAAATTAATGTAAGAACTAAGCTCCTCTAAACAAGTATGCAGCCTCTTTTTAGAAGTACTACTTCTTATTGTTCTGAAGCTATTTTCTAGTGGCATTTTAAATTAATTACTATTTAAATGGGAATAAGCCACAATTAAAGGTTAAAGTACGTTTATTGACGTTTCAATTTCCACTTCGGAAATCGTTCTCAAAATACAAACAAAATACGTTTGTATTTTGAGAACGATTTCCGAAGTGGAAATTGAAACGTTAATAAACGTACTTTAACCTTTAATTGTGGCTTATTCCCATTTAAATAGTAATTTACTACTTCTTATGTAAATAATTCTGTGAACACCTTTCTGAATTCGGGTTCAGCTGTTTTTAATAAAAGTCATATATCTTGTTTAATGTAAGATATCCTTATAAATAACTAACTCTCTTCGGTAATAGGTAAAGAAATAATAAATAAGACTTACAATCAATTTAATTTAACTATCAGACGACCATTTTCGCTTTCTACAATATGCAAAGCATCCTCAGGTCTCGATACAAAGTTAAACAAATGCTGAAATAATAATAAACCCATATTAGGGTGTTGGCTAATAAAAATAAACAAAGTAGATGTTATAAAATTACAATAATTATGCCAATATTACATGTGGTTTTTCAAAATAAATAAAAATGAATAAAAAGGTATAAAAAGTTTTAACAGACAAGGTAAGACCCACAAATTATTATAAAATAGTCTATTAGATTGTAATAAATTAATAAATGAGCAAATAAATAAAACATTACTGACATGCCGGT
This sequence comes from Diabrotica balteata, assembly GCA_918026665.1. NCBI lineage: Eukaryota > Metazoa > Arthropoda > Insecta > Coleoptera > Chrysomelidae > Diabrotica > Diabrotica balteata. The sequence continues at coordinate 112,131,278 of OU898278.1, read as the reverse complement.
ACTCTATTAATTGATGGATGGTAGAACATGGTTGAAACGATCATGTATTGTTGAATGGAGAACTTAAGTCTGCTATTGTAGTTGTTTGATAATAAACGGGAAGTTCTTGAGGAGATAGATTTGATTCAATGAAGTAGAGATAGGTGTAATGTGATTGTTTGTTAGATTGTGCACATTACACCTATCTCTACTTCATTGGATCAAATCCATCTCCTTAAGAACTTCCCGTTTATTGTCAAACAACGACAATAGCAGACTTAAGTTCTCCATTCAACAATACATAGTAGTTTCAACCATGTTCTACCATCCATCAATTAATAGAGTACCGGCATGTAAGTAATGTTTTATTTATTTGCTCATTTATTAATTTATTACAATCTAATAGACTATTTTATAACAATTTGTGGGTCTTACCTTGTCTGTTAAAACTTTTTATACCTTTTTATTCATTTTCAAAAACCACAGACATGTAATATTGGCATAATTATTGTAATTTTATAACATCTACTTTGTTTATGTTTATTAGACAACACTCTAATATGGGTTTGTTATTATTTCAGCATTTATTTAACTTTGTATCGAGACCTGAAGATGCTTTGCATATTGTAGAAAGCGAAACCGGTCGTCTGAATAGTTAAATTAAATTGATTGTGAGTAAGTCTTATTTATTATTTCTTTACCTATTTTAAGTGGATTCACACAAGCAACACATTCATGATCTCTTCGGTAACTTGATTTTGTTTGTAACTTTCCTGATCTGATTCCCTTGTTTACTCGATTTAGTTTTAAATTTTCTAAAAATTTTTCATGTTGAAAACAGTAGACGGTTTAGTTTTACATACATGTTTTATTTAACATGTGTTAGTGTCTCATCATTCATCGAAGTATCTCGATTCGTACTTTCGAATTGATGCGATTTGTCAAAAATTTTGTTCAAACAAATTTTGTTCTTGTACTTCATTTATATTTGAGACTCATCTAATTTCTGATGAAGGTAGTGAGGTGATAATTTCATGGCGTTTTTGAAATACGGTTGGAAACTTTTGAAAAATATGTTATGGTATTAAGTGAATACATGTGTTATGTAAAAACTTTTTAACAAACGAATTTTCTTGCTTTTTGGGTTTCCACAACACTAATGTAACAAAAATACCAGCGGATAAAAGTTATATCTCACATCGTACAATTTTTAGCGGAAGAAGGTGCTATTTCTCAATCCTGGACAAGAAGAATTTTGTTGAAAAAGGTAAAGTTTATTATTACCTTTATTAGTAGAAACATGTTAACATTATATTTTGACTGCAGATGTAAATGGCAATGTAGTACTTTTTCTGCTTTGCGTTCGTACTGAGGTATGAAAGCTTGTTTATAAGATATTTTTTGCACTTGTTCCTTTAGCCGCTGGTGGGACAAAATACTACTCATAAAACTTGTATTAAAATATACTATTTTTACTTTAGGTACATATCCTGAGAAAAACAACTTTAACCAAAGTTTTGTTATACTATTTCAGATACATTGGAAAGAGACAGAAGAAAATACATCATCTAGAGATGAAATATTTTCCTACCTACAAGTACAGATTCTTTCGATGAGGATTACTTCAAAAGAACTAAATACAGGACATTTCATAACAGTCGAGAAAATGCAAAAGAAAATACATTGAGCAAAGAAATTTATACTGAAGATGGTCAATTTATGAGACTTGAAATGCAGAATTATGTGAGTGGAGGAAACGCTGTTTAAAATGCAACTGAAAACAGATAAATATGCACAATTCTGCAGAAGGCAAACACCCAAGGTAACCTGGACGTCTCCAGATGGAAGAACGAGTCAGATTGATCATATCATAATAGATTCAAGGCATAGAACAGACGCAGAATAAACTGTAGAAGTTTTAGAGGCGCAAACATAGACTCAGATCATTCCTTAGGGATACCAACATTGAGGGCTGAAATTTCAAATACCAGCAAAGAAAATAAAATGGATAAAAAAAATGGAATGTGCAAAAGCTAAGAGATATGACAATTTCAAAACGGTAATCGAAAAACATAACCAACGGGCTAAGGAATCAAAATGTAAATGAAGAAGTCCAGAGAGAATAGACAGAGAATGATGAAATAGGAACAGAAATTTGTGCCCGTAAAAATCATTGGTTTGACGATAAATGCAAGAATACAACAAAAGAAAAATATGAAGCCTGCTGTTGCGTTCTGCACATACGATGACCTCAATATAACAATTGAGATCATCCTGAAGGGGCGAGAAGATATTCTGTTCAATCCAGAACTCGCTGGTTTCCCCCTTTCGAATTAGGTATATATATTCAACTAAAGAAAAGAAATCAAAGCCAGTGGACTGTATAAAACTCTATTTTAAAGGTGTAAAATTAAACATAAATATACATAATCAAATATACCATATAATTAAAGAAGAATATACAAAGTTAACTATCAGCTACTATGAAACACACCAACAGACACACCGAAAGACAACCATAAACCAACCAAAACAAAAAGATGTCGATTCTATTAAAACCACTGCCAAAACAAAAGACAAAATCTACCATCAAACCTACCATTCAAACATACTATACATAAAAAGATGAAAAACAAATTAATAATATTACAACAAAAACATAAAAATATGGATATATATATACATACATATATACATACATATATATGTCAATGGTATAAAAACATACAAACAATACAATTATTAATACAAACCACGCATAAAATAAATCGGTGTTTACAAAACAAAATACAAAAATAAGAATATAGTAAATAAAACGGAACAAACGCAAAATGTCCAATTGACAATGTTCAATTGCGATCACGGCACAACTGCGATGAGGTTCCAACAAATATCAAATAAATATATCAAGTGCACGTTCTTGATATATGCAGCAAATCGTATATAAATGGTGTATTGTTCCTTACCCCATGAAAAAGATAGCCCCAACGCTATCGCAAATTACGCCTTCAGCGGCCGACTTCAACTACACAAGTTTTTGATGCACATTTTCGTCTTTTTTGGTCAAAAGACCGATAAGGAGTCAGGTACTCTTCGTCTTTACATACACATGTTCATCGGTTGAGAGATGTATTTTAACTCTCGTTTTCTAACAAACGCAAACCCTTATTTTAACTTTCAAAACACATGTGGCATGTGGAAATCGTCCCTTGTTATCTCGCAGATGGTCGTCTTGGAATGTTTAGCCTTATATCTTTTTGGCCCTTAAACACCGCTGTGCAATTGTATATGCAAAATCTCAGTGTAAATATACGAGGAGAGTCGAAACTATTAAAACGTCTATTAATATATTTACAAATGTTTATATACAGTTGCGAAACTGCAACATTCTCCCCGCGTTGGCATACGTGCCAATAAAACATAACTGCAGTTTGTCCTCGCGACGCACTATACAAAGTCCGAAACCGTAAACACTTCTTCGGTTACGAAACGAACGCCACACTTACAAGAATACGAAAAGCTCTACAAAGATCTACAAAAGAGCACAAAGAACAATAAACTTACAAACAATAATAGATTACAAATACATAACTATATACTAAATATACATCACTAACATTATACAACTATCAGTACTATACATAAAACATATTTCCCCTCTAATAGGAAGTGCATTCCTCTATTATCCTAGGATACAATACATGAACTTCGCCATCGAGATGTGGCTATAGGTACAAGCGAATCCTCAAGATATAATAGACGGACCAGTTAACCAACGGGACCGTACGAAAAAGAGCGAGGAAAGAAAGAAAAGTGATGTATATAATTAGAAGGCAACAATCAAAATGTCTCGGACACATGATGAGAGACGGCACTCAATATAAATGCTACAAATAACCTTCTAATAGTTTTCGAAAAGCGAAGAATTGGGAGAAGATGAATATCCTGGTTAACAAACCTAAGGAAATGGTTCTCCGCAACAACATCCAAGTTAAGGATAAATAAACAGAATAATCGTAGCCCCAATGGCCACTACAATATTTAAAACAAATAAGCAGCAAAGGTAAAGGAAAATAAGTAAACATTATAACACTGTCCCTAGATATTAGCAATCTACCTGGACAAACATAATCATGACAAAAAAGCGAAAATGTAAAATGAAGAAACTATATTCTTCCATAAGCTGTATCTTATAAAAGATAACTGTGATAATTTGAATAGCAGTAAGCAAATTATGTCTCACGTTGAGACTCAGCTTCCTTTTTGTAAAAAGGGTGCGACTAATTCTAAGCTAGGAGTAGACTTAAAAAATAAGAATAAATCAAATTACAACAAATAAAGAACTAAAGAACTATAAAATACGAACATTATGCTACTCAATAAACAAGGCTTTTATACATAAGAAGGCAATTTTGAATCCAACAAAAAGCAAAAATGGTGCGACTACTACGAAATCTTTGTACTTTAAAGAACTTGTACAATGTTGAAAGAAAATGTTTTAACTATCCAAACGTTAAAACCGTTATTTTAGAATAACGTGGCGCAAATAAATAAACAAATAAAGCTACGTAAGCTTTAAGCAAAAAGTATATCCCATAATCTATAGCAATAAACAAAAATCTCGAACTGGTAACAAAATGATATAAGGGACTCTCCGCATTATAAAATGTGCAACAACTAAGTCCGATATGATGTCTACAATTGGACGTACTTTGGGGCCTTACATGTCCCAACCCTACGTGTGTTTCGAACATATTTAAAACAACTAGATTGTTCAAAGAAAGAAGAACAGGATGCTTTTTAGCATAAGGAATGGTAGCATTCCTCAACATAGCGCTAACTTTTGCACGGTGAGTAATTTCCTCTGGAAATAAATTCGGAATATTCAACTGATTATCCGGATTGGCAATACCGGATGGCAACGATTCCAACATACTAGGAAACGAGAGACTTTTTAAGTCTTGAACAAAAAACAATTCAGCTTGCTTTTTTCGAACGTTTCTGATGAAACAAAACAAAAATGCCTTTACTCGGCGTAAACGAGAAAGATATGAGTACATTTTAAACATATGTACCCCGAATGCTAAATCTAGAGATGGGTGTAATGCCACTCTAGGAACTTTTGACCCAATTATGATCGCAAAATCTAAGTTATTAGATTGTTTAAAATTGTCTCTGAATTGAGACGACAAGAATCTTGGCTCACAATGCCAAGATCGAGCTAGTGTATCGGGGTTAGCTCCCCGCGAAGCTGTATCGGCAGTGTCATCGTCAGACACCCCATCATGGGAATTATTCAAAGAAAAATCCTTGGGCAAGGATTTAATATTAGAATGGACCTGAGGCCCCGAGAGATGTTCATTATTAAAAGATAGCTCCGTAGAAGAACTCGTGCTTGTATGGGCGTCACGAGTCTTGTAGGACTCACTATCACTTACCATTGCAACAGGTGGAAGGAAATATGCAATACTGCTAAGGCTAGCAGGTAACGCCTTAGAGACGGTATCTACATGAGCTAAAGTCGATGATATCTCACCTGACGAACTAGGCGTAATCACAAGAGGTATTTGAGACGTGGTTGTCTCGAAAGAAGGTTGAGGTTTCGAAACAGATGAGTCTTTTGACATATGATTTTGAGAATTCACTACATTAAGTAGATGGCATAAATCTGAAATAAGTGTGGGAGGTCTTTCCCCCACATGTAACCTAGAAGAACAATGGGATGCACTACCTACTTTATAATACGTATCGGGTGAGAGGACGGGCTCCCATATTATAAGTCCCATTGCCTTACAAAACAAATCATCTATAATGTTTCGATCCTCGCTATCTTCAGCGGAATCTATCAATATGTTTTCGATTGCATCCTGTGCGCATTCATATTTATTGTACTCAATCTGTAAATACTCACGACGAACGTGCAAAAGAGAATCAGTATCGGCCAATGAAACATTCTTTGCAACCCAATTACAATGACGAATAATTGCATTCTTTGCAGACTGTCTCCTGAATTTGAGGGTGTCCATTGTTTAACCAAAAATGGAGCAGCTAATATTTAAACCTGACAAGACAAAGAAGAAAAAGATTGTGACCGAGTAAAAGTAATGTAAATCGCTAGTTTTATCACATAAACCAACCAAAGAGATACTTGTAATAGTCGAAAGTAAGTCTCTACAATAAGACCACCACAAACAAAATAAAAAAAAGAACTGTCTTCACAGACCGGGTATCTTATCAAGGAAATGACATATCCCAACATAAAACGATTACAATCTGTTACTAATATCCATACAATCACAAAAATTTAACAAAATAATGGTTGCAATAACCGAAAATAATTTTCCATCCTCAAAAACTTTATCGAACACAAAAGAAGAAATGTCTCTACAGACTGGGTATCGTTTGGTACAAAATAAATACCCCAATGTAAATGGCTATATGGTTATACTAACCGCAAAAAGGTCTCTAGCACAAGAAAACCCTGAACAAGAAAAAGTAATAATGTCTTTCAACAGATTGAGACAAAAGAAATACTCCACTACAAGCAGTATGAACAAATCAGCAAAAAATTGGTATAAAAACCTGAAAAAGGTCTCTGTCATAAGAACACCTTGAATAAAGTATATATAAAAAGAAATAGTCTTTCGGCAGACTAGTTATCTTTCAGTATAAAAGAAGTTGCAATACAAAATGTTTATAAAAATCGTAAAAAGGTCTCTATAAAAAGAGCACCTTGAAAATTAATGCAAAGAAGAAAATCGTCTTTCTGCAGACGACTGGATATATTTTAGTATAAAAGATATACCGTAATGTAAAATGGGTATAACAACCGCAAAACAGGCCTCTGCCAGAAGAGAACCTCGAGAAAGCAATGTAAGAAAAAGAAATAGTCTTTCGGCAGACTAGGTATCTTTTAATAGAAAAGAAATATACAATAAATGGTTGTAGCAACCGCAAAAAGAAGGTCTCTTTCAGAAGAGCACCTTGAACAAAGAATGTAAAGCAAAAATAGTCTTTCGGTAGACCAGGTATTGTCTTTCGGCAGACGACTAGGTATCTTTTCACATAAAATAAATACCCGACTATATAATTATGATAACCGCAAAAAAGGTATACAGTATATAAACCTTGTACAACATAAAAAGTAAAATGTCTTTCGGCAGACTGGGTAACTTTTCAGATAAAAGAAATACCCGACTATACTATGATTGTGATAACTGCAATAAGGTCTCTAGCATAAGAGAATCTCGACAAAAAAAATAGTCTTTCAGCAGACTAGGTATCGTCTTTCGGCAGACGACTGGGTATCTTTTCACATAAAAGAAATACCCCAACAAATAGTTATCACAACCAACTAGGCTCCTACCATAAGGAACCCGTAGGCAAGACAAATAAAATGGTTATCATAATTGATAAGGTCCCTACTATAAGGAAACCGTAAACAACGACATATTAACTGGTTATCATAACCGACAAGGCTCCTACCACAAGGAAACCGCAACTAGACATAAAAAATCACACAAAATGTAGAAAAAGAAGAAGAAAATCCGGCTCGAAGGACCATTATGTTGCGTTCTGCACATACGATGACCTCAATATAACAATTGAGATCATCCTGAAGGGGCGAGAAGATATTCTGTTCAATCCAGAACTCGCTGGTTTCCCCCTTTCGAATTAGGTATATATATTCAACTAAAGAAAAGAAATCAAAGCCAGTGGACTGTATAAAACTCTATTTTAAAGGTGTAAAATTAAACATAAATATACATAATCAAATATACCATATAATTAAAGAAGAATATACAAAGTTAACTATCAGCTACTATGAAACACACCAACAGACACACCGAAAGACAACCATAAACCAACCAAAACAAAAAGATGTCGATTCTATTAAAACCACTGCCAAAACAAAAGACAAAACCTACCATCAAACCTACCATTCAAACATACTATACATAAAAAGATGAAAAACAAATTAATAATATTACAACAAAAACATAAAAATATGGATATATTATATACATACATATATACATACATATATATGTCAATGGTATAAAAACATACAAACAATACAATTATTAATACAAACCACGCATAAAATAAATCGGTGTTTACAAAACAAAATACAAAAATAAGAATATAGTAAATAAAACGGAACAAACGCAAAATGTCCAATTGACAATGTTCAATTGCGATCACGGCACAACTGCGATGAGGTTCCAACAAATATCAAATAAATATATCAAGTGCACGTTCTTGATATATGCAGCAAATCGTATATAAATGGTGTATTGTTCCTTACCCCATGAAAAAGATAGCCCCAACGCTATCGCAAATTACGCCTTCAGCGGCCGACTTCAACTACACAAGTTTTTGATGCACATTTTCGTCTTTTTTGGTCAAAAGACCGATAAGGAGTCAGGTACTCTTCGTCTTTACATACACATGTTCATCGGTTGAGAGATGCATTTTAACTCTCGTTTTCTAACAAACGCAAACCCTTATTTTAACTTTCAAAACACATGTGGCATGTGGAAATCGTCCCTTGTTATCTCGCAGATGGTCGTCTTGGAATGTTTAGCCTTATATCTTTTTGGCCCTTAAACACCGCTGTGCAATTGTATATGCAAAATCTCAGTGTAAATATACGAGAGTCGAAACTATTAAAACGTCTATTAATATATTTACAAATGTTTATATACAGTTGCGAAACTGCAACACCTGCAGAAAGATGCTTACCCGAAGATCTAGAGCAACTGCAGAGAATCGCTAAACAAAGAGAAGAGAAGAAAAAGGATACACAAAAGAATAAAACAAAACCACTTAAATAAGGATCTTAAATATATACATAGATAACCTCAACAGAGAGAAAGACTTCAGAGCATTCTATACGAAAATGAACATCAACAGAGAATTCAAAGCAACCACAAGAGAATGGAAGCAACCACTCTCTCCTATATACTGTTCAATCTGGATCTGGAAAAAGTATATAATAAACCAGTGCAAATGCTTGCCTATGCTGATGATATCAATATTGGTGATATATTGAAAAACACTGTACGACAAGCATATGTAGCATTAAAAGAATCAGCTACAAAAATGGGTTTAATAGTAAACACCAACAAAACGAATTATATGAAAATAGGCACGCAACCACAAATCCTACGTCCACTTGTTATAGAAAACGACGTCATCGAAGAAGTGAACGAATTTGTATACCTGGGAGCGCTCCTTAACACTGAAAATAAATAATACTACCGCAGAGTTAAACCGCAAAATTTGCACAGCAAACATATGCTATTTTGAGTTCTAGTCCTTAAATTAACAAATACATATTTATATCGAGAAATACAAAAATAAAACTACAAAGCAATAATACGCAAGTCATAACCCATGGTTCAGACACCTGGTCTCTAACAAAAAGTAATGACAACATGTTGGTATGTTTCGAAAGAAAAGTACTAAGAAGAATCTATGATGCAGCTAGAAAAACGCTTCTTAATAGACCCATTTCTCAAAGAAGAGGAAGACCTAGAACAAGGTTCCTTGACAATATCGATGAAGACATGAGAAATATGATAGAGAAATAATACGTGCTTGGCGGAGAAAGGCGATGAATAGGGACGACTGGAGAGAAATCCTTGAGAAGGCTAGGATCCACGCAGAATTGTAAAGCCAGAATGATAATGATGAAATTAGCATAATGACACCTTTAGCCATATAGTTATCAACTTCATATCAATTCTATGCTTAGCGGATAAAAGTGTGATGTACTAAAATTTCAAAATTTTGTGTAAACTTTTTTTTTCGACCTGCAATCAAACTAAATTAAAATATAATTGACAAACTCATCTACCAAGTGTAATAAATCAAAATAAAAAATTAAGTTTAAAAAACCAAAACCGTTTATTGCTGTTCTATTGCTAAACTCTAAATTTGTGACAGAACACCTGTGATCTATTTAGGTTTTCAATAATTGTGAGTGGTACAAGTATATTTTTTTAGCCATACAACTACGAGTGTGCAATATGTACCTATAGGTTACAAAATTTAAATGTCAATATTATCTAAATCGTGACTTTCATGTGATTTCTAAGTAAACGTTTTTAATCGATTTTATTATGGAGTTGTCAGTTTTATCATCTGTTTATCTTAATAAAAAAAAACATTTAATTCTGAGAGCATATTTGGTACAGAATCCATTTAATTATTAAAAGTCATTGTTATATTCTTTTATCATTTGAATGATTTCAGGGTCAATAATTAGTCATTATTGGGAAATACCAATATTAAAATGATTCAACGACATAGACCGTGCCGGCATAAGACTGTAAACCTCAGTTCGCTCACACTTGTCATAGAACAGATTGAATGTGCTAATTCCTGAAACTTCACGTCCCAATGAGTCCCAATAGAGGAGAACATCTGATAAGTATATAGAGCTCAAGACAAGTGTGAGTAAGGTATAAAAAATAAACACCTGCGGATCAACTGAGAACATGACATAGAGGCTAGAGCTATGTTATTAACTATAGATTCGTTGATTGAACAGATACCTCACCTGTAAAAAAACATGCACGAACATACACTAACATAGTAACTGATTTATTCTCAATCCCGATGTGTAGCACCATCGTGCCGAATGGATGCATGGCACATAGACTGGCTTACCAAGTGCACAGACACAAGAACTTTGGATATACCAGGGACAAATAAAATGTTTATTGGGAGGAGTTAGCGGAGAGGTTAAAAAGCTAATAGAGTATTAGAAGGCGTACAACACCGTTCCTAGACAAGAGCTATGAAGATGTATGAGAGAGAAATGGGTTCCTAAGAAGAAAAAAACCAAGTGACACTTGGTTTGTATCAAGGCTCTTCACTTACTTTTATATACATCCATAATCTTATTATGGATGTACTGGCAGAGAAAGTAAGGGAGGGTGCTTCTTGGTCAATGCTCTTTGCTAATAATATCGCGTTACTAGAGGAGAACAAAGAAATGCTGGAGGAAAAATTGAAGTGTTGGAGAAACGCTAGGACGAGTAAAAGAATTTAAATACCATGGCTCCTACATAACGGAAAATGGGACACAAGATCGAGAAATTACCCACAGGATACAGGTTGGTTGATTTAACTGGAAGCGAATAAGCGGGGTACTTTCTGATTGAAAAATCGGGGAAAGGCTGAAAGGAAAGATATGCGTAGTGAGTAGACCTGCGTTGGTGTACGGCAGCGAAGTTTAGTCTATAAAAAAGATACAGCAAAAGAATATATGGATGTTGGGTATGACTAGAAGGGACAGGACCAGAAACGACTTGATTAGGGAAAGAAACGGGGTGACTAGTCTCAAAAAAGATTCAAGAATGCAATGGTTTGGTCATGTCAGACGTAGTGATGAAAACTATGTGAGACGAAGGATAGAGTTGTTAGAAGTTGATGAAAGAAGAGGTAGAGAAAACCGAGGAGAAGATGGAAGGACTGTGTGGCAAAAGACTTGAGAGAGAAAGGTTTGGGTGAAGAAGACCCGATGGACAAAAATGAGTGGTGACAAAGAGTAAGGCACAGCGACCCATGAACAGGAAAAGGTGTGGAAGCAAAATTAGGAAGAAGATCCAGGAAAAAACTGAACATTCCACTATCAAATGGCCAATAAAAAACAAGTGATTAGCTGCAAATTGAAAACGAGTGACAACAAATGCACAGTTTAAAAAAGGTTGATATTCTTATCTGCCTCTTTAGCTAAGCTTGTAACATAAAACAAAACCTTTTGAAGGCTCCTAGGTATTTTTTATTTATAGCGCCATTAATTTTAAATTTAAAACTTTTACATTTTAAATTCGTAATTTTACTACGATTGTACTCAATAGAGCCTTCTAATCTGACACGTCCAATGCAATTCATTATACAAAGATAAAATCTTTTTGAGGTTACATAAGACATTAAATATTGTAATAAGAGAAGTACTACATGTTTCTTTAATAGAGTATCTTACTAAGTTCTATTGAAAACAATGTAAATAAGTTAAAATCATTTTAGTTAAGTATCATTTGTAGTACACTTCTACATTTTACTCACAAGCTTTTAAAAAATACTGATAGCAGATAAAATAACTAGTTTATTCATATTATGGTATCGAAGACGGCAATAACTAAAAATTTAATAGCAATTTGTTATAAATATCTCTATTTTGTATTTTGTGTTTACCTACAAGAATCTCTCAACAATTAAGTATCAGCAACAACAAAAAAAACTTTGAAAAATAAGGCTATTATCGAGTACTTAAGTTAATTAAATCTAGCCCAAGTACTTTCGCTTAAAATAGCATCTTCAGGGGCATTTCGTCAAAATATAAATTATCCGGCATTATCCCTCCAGATACTGACAAAGAATGTAGCGTAGAATCTTTAAAGTAATTTTAAACTGTTTGTCCTCGTTTTAGTGTAGTGTTTTGTACAATTTTATGTTATTATTAATGTTTCCACATTCTACGCTTGCCGGATAGTTTATATTTTGACGAAATGCCCCTGAAGATGCTATTTTAAGCGAAAGTACTTGGGCTAGATTTAATTAACTTGTGCTCGATAATAGCCTTATTTTTCAAAGTTCATTTATTCGAGCATTCAACCTCATTTCAATTAACAAAAAAAACGCCATATTTTAACAATAGACATACCTATAACACATATTGAAACACTAGAATAAACCAGTTAAATATAGCGGTAGTCAAATATTATTCCAATGGTTTTGCAAGGTAAGATTATAAGTTTTAATTAAAAGTGGATGTATTGTGGACTACCAAAGTTTTAAAATCCTCATGGTGCTGTTACACCTTAACAGGGTGATGGGGCTTGCTGCCAGGGGACCAAGAGAATAGCAAAACGCAAGGTAAAAGCGTATTGTACCATATCTAAACCACAATGCCACTGTGTGTCAAAAAGAGACGTCTGAAGCGACCGCAAGAAAAGAAACTTGTCACAAACGTCTACTGGATGCACCAATTCGTACATTATCAGAGGATCTGAATGTGGCATCTTAGTCAATAAAATAAAGAAGACACTAAAGTTTCAGACATACAATATCTATAGTATTCATTACAAGAGAATATTTTATGATTAGTAAACTTGCTTATTCGCTGGTTGGTTATACATATAGTAGTAGTACATAAACATCAAAAATACTCAAGAAAGAATTTTTAAAAACTTGATTTAGTTCTACCAGTGAAATAACTATTTATGTGCCTACTAATTTATGCATAATGGATTTTGTCTATTGTTTGTTTAAAAAATGAAACTTACAGGTTTACAGTCTTGAATTACACACTAAACTTTGACAAATATATATCACTTTTTTTGCAATATTGTCACTCGGCCAAACCTAATAGCAATACCATTATAAAAAGTTCAAAATGAAAAGATATATAGACAAAATTAGAATTTACTATCTATGACCTCTCTAATAATTTGGAACAAAAACGCAACGTGTGCTTTAAAAATAAACACATTACATAAAGTTCAAGCGCAGTAAGTAAAGAATACAAAGAGTTTTGACAGACAAGGGATAAAAAATACAGTTAAACTAAACTGCGAGTAATGATTTAATTTTATGAATAATACTAATGTATCTTATGACTTTCCACATTTATCTTTTGCTTTTCATATCACCTAGTTCTTTAACTTCAAAAGTTTGATGTATCCTGTTCGGGTACATTGCTAATTTTCTTACCTCAATTAACATATGAAGACCACACGGAAGAAAGGCGAAATGTCACAAAGAGGTTAATTCGAGAAAATGGAATTTTTAATTTTCAAACCCTAAACATCATCATACAATTAAATATTTTGCGTCCTTCTTTATTTAAGTAGTCTTCATAGTTATTTTGTAACGTATTATTTAATCAACGGAATTTACGAAAACCAAAACTTACAAACATTGCTTTATGTAAACACAAGTCACTACAAACACGGGAAAAAAGCGAAATATATGACAACAATTTTTTTCTGTTCTTTATTTGTCTAGCTTTTATTATTTTCTCCTCATTTTGTTTACGATTTTGTTGAAAGGTAAGCCTCTATAGAACGATCTAGCCCTTTCAGATGTGCAAAACTGACTCAAGTGGACCAAATCGTTAAATTTTTCGTTGGCAATTTTCCTTAGCTCTAAAGGGAAATTTTAAAACAAACTCACCTGTATATAATTTTGGTGGCAAAATAAACTGGCTTTCGGGTAGTTGCACCTCATCGGAATTCGTAAATAGTTTGCGTATAATTGACGTCTCCCATTGTCCATTATAGGAATCGCGGTGTTTGAAAAGGCGTGGACGATCTTTTAATATTTCGAGTTCTCTGATTGGTCTTGATTTATATGTTGGTTTAGTTACGTAAATTTGGTCCAAGAATAGTAGCCAGTTTCTTATAACTGATGTATATGTATATATATATATATATATATATATATATATATATATATATATATATATTTCAAGTAACAATAGACAATTCTAAAAGTTCCCAAATGAAGCTCAGCAATGGACTTCCACAGGGATCTGTTTTGGCACCCTTACTGTTCAATTTATATATCGCGGACCTACCTAGGACAACTTCGCAGAAATTTGGCTACGCTGACGATTGGGCCATTGCAGCAAGACATAATAACATGGATATCACAGAAACAATATTAGCGGATGACCTTGCCATTATGGGAGAATACTTTCGCAAATGGAGGCTACGGCCTAATGCAACGAAAACCGAAGTGTGCTGTTTCCATCTGAATAATGCCCAAACCAACAAAAAACTCTCCATCCACTTCGAAAACAGACTGCTCACTCATAACTCAACACCAAAATATCTTGGAGTGACTTTGGACAGAACATTGAGTTTTAAAGAACATCTTCAAAGAACAACATCAAAGCTGAAAACGAGAAATAATATAGTCCAAAAGCTATGTGGCACTACATGGGGGTCTTCAGCCTCCGTACTCAGATCATCCGCTCTCGGACTTGTATACTCGGTGGCTGAATATGCTTCCCCGGTATGGCTCAATAGCAAACACACAAAGATTATTGACACTCAATTAAACCAGACAATGCGAATGATCTCAGGTACAATTAGACCCACACCGAACTATTGGCTTCCCATTCTGAGTCACATTCCACCGCCGAAACTGCGAAAAAGTCATTTTCTTCTCAGAGAATATCGAAAAATTGAGGCTAACCATCAACTACCTATACACCAAGATAAGCTTGATATCGAAATAAACAGACTGCGCTCCAGATATTCTCCATTGCTAAGAGCCAACTCCTTACATCAGGAACATTTCAACCTGACCAAAGCTTGGAGAACACAATGGGAAAGCGACTCACCACAGGAAGCACATCAAATGGCCTGTATCGATCAGAAACCGCCAGGCTTTGAACTGACCCGCAATACATGGACAACGCTAAACAGAATAAGAACAAGCAGCGGTAGATGTGCTGACAGCTTATATAGATGGGGTAAAGCCCTTACTCCTGAGTGTGACTGTGGTGCGCAACGACAGACCGTCCGTCACATTGTTGAAGAATGTCCCCGAAGGCGATTCCGTGGAGTTTTCGATGAGTTACTGAATGCGACCGAAAATGTTTAACATTATATTAATAATACATTAGATGTTCGTTTGTAATACTTCATGTAACGTTCTTATATTGATTTTTTTAATTGTGTGTTCTTATTGTATGCCATACGATAAATAAATAAAATAAATATAAGTGATTGATCGACCTCTACGACATCGAACGGATTTGGTTTTACTCGACATGATCTAATTTCCGTGTACCAATCCTCAGGAAGTTCAGCCATAATTTTTTGGTTTATCACACCCATATCTCGATCGCACTCCTTGTAGAATGGCCTCGTATTGGGAAGGTTACTTTGATTGAGTTTAACCCTTTTGTATTATTAACTACATAGTGAAGATAATAGAAAAGAGTGAAGTTTTTATTTTGGCCGCCACATAAATCACAGAGTATGTGGGGGTGACAAACTGACAGATAAGTTGACCAAAGATAAAATGGTGCAGAAATGACACTACTTTGTTTGAACCTTTGCAACCTATGGTTTCTGGAAAACAATAAAATGTAGCATTTCCTGTTGACAATACATAAATGTTAAAGGAGTGACGCGTCAGTTGTCTCTTATAGTAGACGTCGTTGGTCGGAACTGCTTCACAGTTAACATTCTGCATTGCTGCTTTCCTTTCCTTTCTCTTTATTTCATAAAATGCTTCCGCTTTGGATTTGTGTAGGCTATTAGCCAAAGTTATTCGTTTTATCTCAACTTCTATCTTTTGTTTTTCAGAGGCATCATTTGTTTCATGCAGTTTATTGTGAAGGATCTTAAGGTCAGCCAAGAAATGATCGCAAGCACTACACGTATCACTCCGCGGATAGCCGAAGCTAATGTTAAAATGCTTATGAAAGATTTGTCGATATGTTTCGTAAGACACAGGAGCGCCTTATCGGATTTGTACATAGTGTACATTTTCCCAATATTTAAGTCATCTGGAAGGTACATCTAGCTGTTGTTTTGTTAATGCATGTTTTTTGGATTTTTTCCGCGTTTGTCAATTGGTGCACTACCAGTTTAAAACATACTGGGACGTCAGTAGTTTTATCGTCAGTCGTTATTCTAACTCTAAAAGAATACGTTGCATCATGCAATCTTGATGTAGCTTCATCTCGGGCTCTTCTTTGCTTTACGAGCATTAACGTTATTAGATATGCCAAGTAAATATTTTGTTCATCACGCCCCATACGGTTAAAATTGTTTATGTTTGATCGGTTTTGTTGATCTACTGTTTTAAAACACTTAAGTCTCTTACATTGACAATCGTCATCTGTTTCGTGGCTCTGTTGTCTTAACCGCTTCATTACTTCTTTTGTTCGACCTGTAATTTTTTCTTTTTCTAGTGTTTTTTTCACGACACGTATCATCTCTTTCACTATCCGTCATTTTCGAGCACAATAACAGGCACTTTATTTAATGAAGGCTAATCGAAAACTAAACGTTTTTAGTAAACAAAATGCGGCGTGTACTCCCCCGACGTCCCGACAAACACTGACATTCCACCTTTGTCGGATTTACGCGAGGACCATTCCCCTTTCTTCCCTTTACAAAGAATTTTAAAACGTGTTTTAAGCTATTAGAATTCGTCTTTTTCCCATGTTTGAATGACTCATATAAAACTACTACTAAAAACCTACATATTGCTGCTCTGAACAAAAAATAATAAAAAATTGACATTTCGCCTTTCTTCCGTGTGGTCTTCATATTATATTAAAGTATAAGTGGATATTGAGGGCTTTAAAACCTGTTTAAAAGACCAGTTATCCACAAATACTTTACGCCATTTTTTTTTATTTTTACACTTTAAAATCATGTATTACATATTTCTACAAAAATTGAAATAAGAATACTAATAATAATAAAGTAAAATGGTTGAATTTGTGATGTACATCAGTATACTTTTCGTTCTTATGGAAATGAGAAAAACAAAAATTAATTTGCAATCTGTCACATAAGATTAATTGTTATTACTGTTTGTATATTGCTTAAAAATTACGCTTGTAAAAAAGAATACAAGTTCATTAAATGGATAGAAGAACAAAAGTTAACATGAACAGATGAACGAGTTGTGCTTGCTTAACTTCGGAAAATGTCGGAACAGTACAACCCGTCGACTATGTGGGCTATCCACTCGAAATTGTAAAGAATGTTGAGGATAAACAAAGTGGTCGATTTAAAACAATTTGTGAAAGTGCATGCATTCGTGAAAGCAATTAGAAGAATGACGTGAAGATCTTCTTCTTCTTTTTATATAGACATGACTGTCTGTTTTTCAATGTACCTCCAGTAAGTTGTCATTACATCGTTTTCGTGGTCTTCCTATTGGGGTACCGCCTCTTGCCGTCTTTACTACTCTATTTGTTGTCATTCGACTTATATGATCGTTTCATTCTACTCTTCTATTTCTTACCCAGTTTTTGATGTTCTCCACCTTGCAGCTATGTCGTATATCTGTACTTCTAGCTGTGTCCCATAATATTGTTCTGAAGCTATTTTCTTGTGGCATTGTAAATTAATTATTATTTAACTGGGAATAAGCCACAATTAAAGATAAAAATACGTTTATTGACGTTTCAATTTCCACTTCGGAAATCGTTCTTAAAATACAAACAGTAAATTAAACAAATTTTGTTTTTTGTTACATAGTGAAAAATTCTTCTAATAATTTAATTTTATCTGACTCATTTATATTGACAATTCAGACATACATTATGCATTTTAAAGTAGACGACTTTAAAATGATATTGCCAATATTGTTGAGTTGCGCTCCTGGGACGACTTTACTTAGAAGATAGTTCATTCGATTACATGAAATCAACTTTAACTTGAGAATATCCGTCAGAAAAAAAATCATAGCATGTAATTCGTCTTTAAAAAGACAAACACATGACATGATGACAGTAAAATTCTCCTGTTAGTGATTCCATAGTAAATTATGAGGGAAAAAACCAGGAAAAAAAACCTCATAATACTATCCCGACATTGTAAGTATTTGTTCGTGAATTTAGTTTACCTTCAACAAACATGAAAATTCTGATTTTATATGTTACGTTGTTTAAAAAACATAAATGATGTATCCTCTATATGTTACTGACTTACTAATACTGGTATTTTCTTATTAATAACTTCCTCTTTCAATATTGGTAACCAGATCCTACTGGATTCTGCGGAGGAATTTAGGATTAATTACACCTCATTACAGCCAAACCCCTCATTTTTATGGAGTACCGAAAATTCATAAAACGAATATGAATGTGAATTCATGAATTCTCCTTGTAGTGAACTATCAAAATTGTTATTAAATCTTTTAAAACCATTTACAAATAAAAATGACACATTCATAAAAAATACACATTTTTTAAAAAAATTATTAAATATTGAATTTAATTCAAATAATACTTTGGTAACTTTTGACATAAATAGTTTATTTACGAATGTGCCATTAAATAAGACTTTAAGTATAGTCAAGACAAAATTAGAGAGTGATGATTCATTGGCAACTAGAACCAGACTAAACATATCGGCTATAACGGAGTTATTAACATTATGTACTGATAATACATATTTTCAACTAAATAATGAATTCTATAAACAAAATTTTGGTCTAGCAATGGGCTCTAGTTTATCTCCATTCTTAGCCGATATATTTATGGATGATTTTGAAACGAATATTATTTCTAAACAAAATTTAAAGCCCACAGTATGGTGGAGGTATATAGATGATGTATTCTCAATATGGCCTCATGGATCAGAGTTGTTGGACACATTCCTAAATGAAGAGACAATAACATTTACCATTGAAAAGGAATATAATAACACGCTACCTTTCCTGGATGTTTTAATCTCTAAGAACGATACTGGATATGAGACTCAGGTGTATAGAAAACTAACACACACCAATAGATATTTAAATTTCAAATCAAATCACAATATTAATGTAAAAAAGGGAATAATGAAATCCTTATACGATAGAGCCAAAATTACTTGTTCTAACGAAAATTCGTTCTTGGAGGAGAAACATTTGTTAACATCTGTTTTATTAAAAAGTGATTATCCTTTATCGTTTATAAATAAGGAATTTTCAACAGCATACACAAGGAATAATATGAGGAAAATAACAATACCGTACATAAAAGGATTATCAGAAAAACTTAAAAGGATAGGAAATAAATTCAACATTTCAACAACATTCAAAACAACAAACAAGTTGAGATCTATTTTGTCCACAACCAAACCTAACAAGAAAGGACAAAGAATTGCATTTATAAAATACCTTGTGATTGCGATCAGTTTTATTTAGGTGAATTATCAAGGCCATTAAATGTTAATGAATAAGTGAACATCAATCTTATATTAAAAATAGAGAATTTGATAGATCTCAAATATGTAAACACGCATGGGATAATGAACATAGGGTTCAATGGAATAATTCAAATGTAGTCCTAAAAGAAACGGATGGTAAAAAAAGAAAAATCAAAGAAGCGGCTCTAATTATGCTAAATGAGGCCAATTGTGTCGCAAATTCCTCGGCAGAATGCAGTAGGATCTGGTTACCAATATTGAAAGAGGAAGTTATTAATAAGAAAATACCAGTATTAGTAAGTCAGTAACATATAGAGGATACATCATTTATGTTTTTTAAATAACGTAACATATAAAATCAGAATTTTGATGTTTGTTGAAGGTAAACTAAATTCACGAACAAATACTTACAATGTCGGGATAGTATTATGAGGTTTTTTTCCTGGTTTTTCCCTCATAATTTACTATGGAATCACTAACAGGAGAATTTTACTGTCATTATGTCATGTGTTTGTCTTTTTAAAGACGAATTACATGCTATGATTTTTTTCTGACGGATATTCTCAAGTTAACGTTGATTTCATGTAATCGAATGAAATATCTTATAAGTAAAGTCGTCCCAGGAGCGCAACTCAACAATATTGGCAATATCATTTTAAAGTCGTCTACTTTAAAATGCATAATGTATGTCTGAATTGTCAATATAAATGAGTCAGATAAAATTAAATTATTAGAAGAATTTTTCACTATGTAACAAAAAACAAAATTTGTTTAATTTACTGTTTGTATTTTGAGAACGATTTCCGAAGTGGAAATTGAAACGTCAATAAACGTATTTTTATCTTTAATTGTGGCTTATTCCCAGTTAAATAGTAATTAAGTGTCCCATAATGTCTTACCATCAATTTTTCTAAGTGTTTTCATCTCTGCTATTTCTAACATCCTTTTTGTCACGAGGGTCAAGTTCTCAAGGGGACCAACGCAGTGGCATCATGTCTGAATGATTATATTCGTGAAAATGTCCCCGAAGAAATAACTGCGTTGTACTTATTCTGCAACGGATGTCCGAAACAAAACAAGAACAGTTTTATGATAAAATATTGTAGTTATCAGTGGGTCAAAAGATAAAAATTTTCCCTTACTGTTCACAAAGAGGACATTCTTTTAATGATGTGGCTTTACAACAATGAAGCGCAAAATAAAGAGGGCAGATCGTTTGTTTACTCCTCAACAATGCATAGGTTTTATTCCTAGTAGTACAAGGAAGAACAGGTTTAAGGTGAAACCTGACGCACATTCTGATATTTTGCAATACAAGTCTTAGTTTAAAAGTGTCTAGATCAACAAAAATATATTTAAGCCTGATTTATCGACTATGAGATAGCGTTCGACTCCATCAACCGCGACAAACATCTTTCAGAGCTTGATGCTAAGGATTTCCAGATTATTAAAAATCTGTATTGAAATCAAATATGGACATAAGGTGAGTCAAAATATAACCATTTATAAAGGAGTTAGGCAAGGCTGCATTTTTTCGCCACTGTTTTTTAACTTATAGACGGAACAAATACTCCTAGAGGCACTGAAAAAGATAAATGAAGGCATCAAGATTAATGGCATACCAATAAGTAATCTTCGATATGCAGACAATACTGTTATACTGGTCGATAACATCAACATCAGAGTAAATACTACAGGCAACCATTTTGGACTTAAAATCAATACAAAGAAAATTAAATTTATGGTGATTAATAAAATAACATTCAACATATCGACCTGCATATTGAAACCGGACATATTAAAAGAGTACACCGTTTAAAATATCTAGGATACACGGTAAAAGATAAGTGGAACCCCGATGTAGATATTAAGATCAGTATTGAAATAGCAAGATCTAGATTCATAAAAAGGAGAAAGCTCTTACCACGTTCGCTGCTCATGCCGCTAATCAGCGACATTCGGTTTCCCTCTGGGAGGGTGTCTGTAGAACGGTTGTTGCCACTTTTTTTGAGAGAGAAGAGATTTATAGAAGTGGATGTGTTTTGCAATAAAGCACATGCAATTCATTCGCGTATTGTTCTGAAGCTATTTTCTTGTGGCATTGTAAATTAATTACTATTAAACTGGGAATAAGCCACAATTAAAGATAAAAATACGTTTATTGACGTTTCAATTTCCACTTCGGAAATCGTTCTCAAAATACAAACAGTAAATTAAATTTTGTTCTCAAAATACAAACAGTAAATTAAATTTTAATTTTTAAATTAAATTAAATTTACTGTTTGTATTTTGAGAACGATTTCCGAAGTGGAAATTAAAACGTCAATAAACGTATTTTTATCTTTAATTGTGGCTTATTCCCAGTTTAATAGTAATTAATTCGTTCGCGTGTTTTACAATGGAGGGACGTTACATTACCTGATTTGCTGAAGTTTATAGGTCTGCTTTTGCATACAGGAACTCTTAGGGCAAATATGTTCTATTATTATTGAAAATAGGATATATTCTTTCATGTTTTTCGGACCATATCAACAAGTTACTTAAGAGATTCAAAACCAGAAGACCGTCTATACAAAATACGGATACTCATAGACCAGTTCAGTGAACAGATTTGTGAAATCTATTACGCAAGTAAACAACTATCACTGAACGAATCTGAAGCGACACTGAACGCTAGTAGATTAAAAATAAGAAACACAAGTACTGAATCAAACTATATACGCTTACTGAGCCAAATGATTTATCATTTAAATTTCTCGTTTACACCGGACAATTGGATGACATTGGAGGTAAGGGTCATGCAGAATACTTTTATACTCGCAAGAAAATTAGAACAAAATACTTACTGCATCGGCACTCTACGATTGAACAGGAAACACAATCCCAAAGAAGTTGTCACACAAAATTAAAAAAGGGTGAAACAGTTTGTAGACACTCGGATGGAGTGTTAATTTTAAAATAGAAAGATAAGAGAGATATGACCTATATTTAAAAGAGAATTTCAAAATGTTCTAGTAAACGTAATAGATAAAAGAGAAAATGAAAAGTAAACGCCTCTACCAATCCTTGAATATCATAAGAATGTGAGTGGGATTGATCGCCAAGACCAAATAATGGACTACTATACAACCACATATAAAACCATTAGATGGTACAAAAAGTTAGCAATACAGTTGTTCCAAATTGCTTTACTAGATTGTTGTCCCCTATATAACAAATATTCTGGGGAAAAATACGCTTTTATGAATACAGACTGCAAGTAAGCATTGTTCCAGAATCGGGAACGTCTCGAACTGTAGCTACTAAAAAACAACATGAACAGTTTATAATCAAAATAATTGCAAAAAACGTAGCTGAAAGAGTAGTAAGAAAACGTTTTAAGATGTGCCATAAAAACAAAATTAGAAAAAGAGTCCTTATATCATTGTGAGGCTTGTCCAGATACACCTAGTATATATATTACAGGTTGCTTACTAAATTATCACAAAAGTTTGTAAATGGAAAAACATTTTCAAGGTTTTTTGTTTTATTTTTGTGTTTCATTAGAATATTACTTTTGTATTTATATTTTATTTTCTTGGATTGTATTATCATTACTGTTTAAAAGACTAATAAATCACATAAGTGAATGATTTCAAATAGGTACCAGAAGCTGCAAACTAATACATGCGATACAAAACATGAAACATATCGATACCTTTTTGCCATAACATCGTAAGTCTCGTTTAGTAAATTTTACAGTACGGCAGTTTTTTCAATAAACGTGTTTAGAAATGTCCAATTGAAGTGAAAATGGCATCCGGACGTATTATGATGAGTGTTTGAAGTAAAGTAATGATTTTTCTTCAAAATAGTTTCAGTTTTTTTGTAGTTGGACTTACGTTACTTTGGAAGCATCAAAAATAATTTTGCTACTGTAGTTTTATACAAGTCCAACACTTACGATAATTTTGGTAAATTCAGAAATAATTTCACATTGTGATTGTTATCGTAAGCTCAGCACTTACGATAAAAAGTATGTTTAGACACAGCCCCTTAAAGTAACATAAATAATACATAAAAAAATACCAAAAATCGTTTATTTAAGGTAATTTATTTGTGAAAAGTAAAAAGTACAATAGGCATTTAACTGAACAACAAATCGCTTTAGTCATAAACTTACAAAAATAGTCATAATATCTAATGTTATTGCATGTGGTATAATAAATGTGAATCATAGCTAGTCAGCAAAAGTCTAATCTTGGGGCCCTTCATCGCTTTCGTCTTTCTCATCGGATTCTGCTAGCTTATCTGGCATAGCTGACGTTTTCATTAGCCTATATTCATTTTGAAACCTGAGAGGAATTATATTGTTGTCGCAGAGATCAATTAAGTCTTTTTTCTTTGCAACGGAAATAGACAATTTTTGAGAATAAAGCCGTTTTGGTTTTTTTCCTTTAATTCCATCGTGAAATTGATGCAGTTCTGGCCATTATTTAAATAGTCAACCTCTATAATAATATCTGCGTTACCTTTCTCAAATTTTACATTTTTAATTTCACTGATTTTTATAGGTTTTCCGTTCTTACATTTGAATTTACTCGGTTTTAGTACATCATCAGATATTTTTTTCCATTCTAAGAAGTCGCTGAAATCCATTTTTATTGTTTCAAATGGTTTAGGTTTGGTACGAGAGTTGGATATCAATGTACACCATTCTGATGGAGCCCATACTACGCGTTTTTTGATAAACCGCTCAATTGTTGCATGAACTGAGTCGACAGGCATATAAGTATGGCCTGGTAGTAAGTATCGCACACTGATTGATGTTATATTAACAGAATCCTTAAGAAAACTCGAGATCATTACAAACATTGCCTTGTTTTTGTTCTGTCCATAACAACTATCACAATTTAGTGATATATGTTTTACGGTTTGTCTTCTATCAACTTCTTGCAAATATTTGTAGATTATGGTAGATATTTCGTTACTGCCACGTCCTCCGTCACATTCTCCCCACAAATAACAAAACCCATTTTGGGTTCCACTTTCGTAAACCGTAAGATTGTAATAAGCATACTTTCTGGTGTAGTACAAGAGCAAATTGTCTCCATGTGGTGTGTTTAACACCTTCTGCAGGTCGAAACTAGCACATAAAAATTTTGAATCTAAGATAGTTTTCTTTTGATCAGCTAGAAATGAATCTTTGCATTTTTCTTTGTTTTCCAAATGTTTTTCATACAATTGCTTTGTTTCTTCTGTTTCCTCAAAATCTTTGTCTTTTCTCACTTCACAGACTTTGCACTTATCTTTTTTCGGCAAGTGAAATCCGATATTAAATTCTGCCTTAAAAATCTTTCGGAACACTTGCAGGGAAACGATATCGTTCTTAGTTATGCCATTTTCTATCTGTTTCTTCTTAAAAAGTTCGTATAAGAATGATACATTACGAAATTCAGTGGGTAAGTATCTTCTCGATGTTTTATTTCTGCAATAATGAGATGGGACAGCGGGTAGCAACGTGATAAAATCTAAAACATTCTGCTTCTGCTCTTTCCCAGTTTTGTTATGGGGAACATGCTTACCTCTCTGATCTATTTTGGAAAATGAGGCTGACGTAGAGTTTTCTTTCGTATATCTCAAAGTCATTTGTGAAATATCCAAGGTTTTCAATAAAAATTGTTGGCACACCTCGTGTTCCACATCATTCCACCTAATGATATACTTGTACGAACATTGTCTTCTGCTTCTTGCAGCCTCTTGTTTTCGACGTTTTATTTCAACATCTTTTATGCATGAAAGCAGCCAGTCTCGTTGCCTGTGTAGGCTTCCCAAGCCCCAATAAAATTCGAAAACATGTTCTCTCACTATCTCTGGAAATTTTGAAATACACTGGTTTGGGCAATTAATACTGCAAGGATTCTCTCTAAACAGACTTTTTGGCACCGAACTTGTGATTACTTTTCCTTATTGTCTTTTTGCACGGTTTTTTCTGTTTCCTAAAACAAGTTTTTCCCATTGCATCTTCTTTATTGTCAGGCGAGTTGCTGTCACCATTGCTAATATTTTCTTCAAAGGAATATTCTGAAGAGTGGCGACGAAAACGTTTAGCTGTATTACAGGTACGACTATTTTGATCATTTTCGCTACTGGAAGAGTCATAGTCAACGAGTTTCACAGAGGGTCGTGTTGAAACTACTGGCTGGTTCTGGTGAAGGTCATCATCAACTGAAGAACTTGGCACATTACATTTGGATTTTATTTCTGTTCCGTCGGCAGTGATATGGTAAATTATAGGTTCGTCTAAACTAATTACGACCACGTCTGAAGATTGTAAATCTTTCAAGTTCGAGATTTGACCAACTTGTGAAGCAACACTGGTGCTAGAGCATGTGGTTGAGTCTATAATGGTGTCTAAGGACTTCTGTGATACCAGTGGAATCTCTTCGAATTCGCTTGATTCATACAAAGATGCTGAGTCTTTTACATCATACGAAACTGAAGATAATTCGCTGTCAAAGTTAGAGTCTCCCACATATAGTGAGAGTGACTCCAACTCATGTGAAGACTCAGACCGAGTGGTTACCAAAGACGGTATGGCATTTGATTCTTCTGTTCCTTGAGAACTAAGAGCTAATCTTACTAGATGTCTTGATCTACTACTCATGGCGATAATCTGAAATAAAAGAATATTTTATCTTATTTGTCGACTTTAAAATATTACTTATAAAAGTTATATTATTTTGAATTATAAGTGCGCCATATGTGGCCTCCATTCTTCTTGTCTTTTATTTTATTTTCGCCAGGTGTTATTAACGTTGTGGCCGTCCGATAGCTCGATCGGTACGGGATTTATCTTGTAGTATTCAATCTTACTCAATGTTGCGTAATATTACGCAACATTGCATCATGTACGATCAGTACGGAGTAAATCTTGTATTATTCAACCTTACGCAATATTACGCGTGAGATGAAACATCCTATATTGACCAAAAATGTGTCAACCCAGGTAAGACACCTTGTACATAAAATATGGAACTTGTAGTACCTTATAATACTCACTACAAAATAATACAAAAAGATAGGATTATGATTCTCTTGAGACGAAATAAATCTAGAACAACCATTACCTATCACACCAATACAATTATTACTAAGAAATCTCTATAATTTGAAAAAACTACGTATGTTAAGGAAATTTTGATTTTAAACTACATTTTTTACAATGTTTCCTGCAAATCTCAACGAAAGCAAAAGTAAAAACCATAAATAATTACCAAAAAAATTATTTTGTGGTACTTACGTTCCGACTCTGCGGCTACACACAGTTCACTAATAGATCGTAATGAACTTCGCTGCATCGTAAGTAGCAAATTTTGTACCACGTGACTTGCACCTTACGATGTTTTGGTGACCATGCGATGTTTTCACAACTACAAAATAAATTTTTTCACATTTTTATGTGACTTACGTTACAGCAAATTCGGTTTTTTCTCCAAGACTATGCTATTATACCTTACAATAATTTTGCTGGGAGGTGCCTGGCGGCTTGATAGATACGATGCTTCAATAAAACTGTTTTCCCTAAATTTGTCACTTACGATGTTATGGCAAAAAGGTATCGATATCTTCTGATGGTCCGATGGTAGAAGACAAAAAAGACGATCCACCTTTTTTAATTAGTTTTGAAACGATGCAGTCTAGGCGGTGACTTTTTATGGTTTAGTCTAACAGCTGGTGTTAATATTTCATCCAGTATGAGGGTTTCTTTCTCTGTTGTTTAATCTTGTATTATGCCATTCTTATTTAACTCTACTACTCGTTGAAACTTTTCTTTAAATAATTAAGTTGCCTGTTTTTTCTGTATAACTACAACTTTTTTAGTGGAGACTGTAGTAGGTTGATGAACGTTGTTTTTACCAACCGTTGCGATAAGGTCTTCATAGATAATTTTGTCAATTAGTACTGGTTGGTATGCGGCTTTTATCTCCTCCTCTTATTCTTCCTTAGTCCTCCTTTTATTCTATATTAGGGTCACGCGTATTCAGAAGCATGTACCTAAAATATTTATTTTTTATAAGGTTTATCGCGTAGAAGTTTCTTATTAGGTTAAATTTTATTCACCACAAAGTCAGTTTTCAAGGTGTGCTTCTTAATAAGCAGTTGTGGAAAATTGTAGAGTTTCGATTTTCCGGTGATGTCCATCTGATTTTTGAAGCTGTTATATCTAATATATATCCATCAAGTTTTCATTAGGCAGATTTTTAAAAAAGCGCCTCGTCTGTTTACAAGATTTTTAAGAAAATTTGCAGTAGAACGATCGATATTCACGTATTAAAATCTTCGTACAAATGAAAACTAAAGAAAGAATAAAGTTCTAGTTAATTATTTTGGAAGCAACTTCATATTTTCAAGATTTCCAACTAAACTGTGAAAATCAACATATTTCCAAAAGTGTTTTTAAAAACAATTTGCTAAAATTTTGTATTACATCGATGTAAAATGGAAATTCAATATTTAAAGTAGGTGAAATTTTACGAAACGCGTGTTGATAACGTGCTTATCAAGAACGGTGACGTCATTCCGCAACAATCTCATTGATGGTGAATAGTAGTTCGAAATTAAATCCGGTATTAAAATGATTAAGGTGAATGTACTTTAAAAGCGTGTGGACGTCTTTTAAGAGCGTGATATTGAGTCAGTAATTTTACATTTTTCTTTAAAATGAGTTAAAAATACATTTAAATATTTACTTGGCACAGCTTTAACTAGGGTAAAGGTAAACTCAATACAATGAGATATCAAAGCACATCACTTTTTTACTCAAATTTAGATGAAATGAAGAATGATAAATCACAAGAACTATTTGTATAGATAATTCACAAGGGATAGTATCATAACACGTAGGAAAAAAAATAGTACAAATTTATCTATGAACAAACAAAACTTTTGTCCTAGCAAATACACAGCATGGGTTACAGAATACTGATAATTAAAAGAACAAGCAAAGTCGTAATTAATCATCATAGTAATAGATTAAATAGAATAGAAATCGCTTTATGCACAAATAAGTTGACAAAGAAAAATAGTTTACACTAACTCATACTAAAGTGAACAGTTGTTAGAAACACGGAGTTCTGAAACCTATCGTAAATATACACAGCATAAAAATAAATTTAGGTAATTGTTTAAATTATATCTTACCAGTATACCCTCTTCACTTTGTCTATATGTCCGCATAGTTCAATATTTTTACAATATTAACATTCTTCGGACATACCACGTGCCACTACTATAGTGATGCAAGCAAAATCGGAGAAAAACCTAGGCTATCACCAACCCGATGGACTAATAATATAGTTGAAAAATTATTACATAAAATGACAATAACAATATACTATAGTGTATTTTTATGTATGAGAGAGTAATAAAACAATAAATTATGTATGCAAATCCCTAAACTGTTGATACGGGTGACTCAATGAAAAACAGATATTTGTCAACAAGTTTACAGAAGTATATAGGAAAACAATTTTAAATTGAGTATGACCACCAGGTATAAAGGTTGGAGCAGAATAGAATACAATAGTTGTGAGGGTTACTAATCCCTAAATAAGGTTGCCAGTGTCGGAGTGATGGAGGTTAACAGGTACTAATGAATTTACAAGAAATCTAAGATGTTTATTTTATTGGTTATATATAACCAATAAAATTTTAATAAGTACCTACCTATTTGCAAAATAAAGTTTAATTCTTTAGATAAAATAAAACGTTTTATTTTATCTGAAATGAGTGCATTCCACGAAGTAAGGGTTTCAACAATCAAACATTTAATTCTTTAATTCCAGGAATCTACGACAGTAATTGACTAGATAATTACCTTCTAAACTTATTCCACAGAAAATGTGATAGTGGGTTTTTCCATTTTGTAGGAAGGTCCAAGTGGCGTATTCAAAATTCTTAACAGTTCACTAAAAGTAGGTACTTCAGTTGCAAGGTGCAGTTTATTGTGTATACTAGTATTATGGAAAATTTGGAAGTGCCGTGTAAACGCCGAAAAATTGGTCCTTTAACAGTTAATGAAAAAACATTAATATTTAATTGTTTTAAATCATTTACAGACAAACGTTTATGTGAAAGTGTTGATGAGACCGTTGAGTTAGTTAGCAGTACACTTGGTGTTGGGAAATCTACGATTTACAGAGTTATTAAAGAAGAGAAATGTGGTAGTTTTCAAATGCCACGTAATGCTCCAGGGAAACCAAAATTTCAAATAGAATATCATTTTAAAGAAGGACTTCGACGGAAAGTGCATGAATTCTTCTTTAGACAAGAATTTCCAACATTGGATAAAGTTCTTGTCTCAGTTCGAGATGATAAGGATTACCCAGAAATGAGTCGAAGTACGTTATGGAAACTTTTAAAAGAAATAGGCTTCCGCTGAAAAAAGAATCCCAGAAAGTCTATTTTATTAGAAAGAAGCGATATTGTCATATGGAGAAGACATTTTCTAAATATTTTATCTTGATGAAACATGGATCAACGAGGGTCATACACCAAATAAATTTTGGCAGGATGAAACTGTTACAAGTCAAAGGCACGCTTTTGTAAATAACTTATCTACTGGTTTAAACCCACCATCAGGAAAGGGACGCAGGCTGATAATAGTACACATTGGCAGTTCAGACGGTTTTGTTGAAGGTGGTTTATTAACTTTTGAATCAACTCGTACCGGTGACTACCATGAAGACATGAACGCTGATGTCTTTCAAGAATGGTTCGAACAAATGATAGATCTTCTTCCTAAGAACTGTGTAATAGTAATGGATAATGCAAGTTATCACTCCAGACTTATAGAAGGACTGCCCACAACCAAGTGGTTAAAAAAAGACTTGCATAATTGGCTGAGTTCAAAAAATATTACGTACCATCCCGGATCTATAAGAAAGGAACTTTATTCGTTGTGTGCCCTTCATAAGGAAAAATTTAAAAAATACGAAATTGATGAAATTGCCAAAAATCGTGGAATGACAGTACTTAGATCCCCACCATATCATTGTGAATTAAACCCGATTGAACTGGTATGGGCACAGATAAAGAGTGAAGTTTCAAGAAAAAATACCACTTTTAAAATTCATGATGTTAAACAGTTATTTTTGGAGGCCGTAAATAATGTAAAACCTGAAAACTGGGAAAAGGCAGTAAATCACACTATTAAAGAAGAGGAAAAAATGTGGAAGCTGGACAATATTACTGATAAAATGATCGAGCCAGTTATTATAAATCTTGGTTCTGAAAGTTCATCTTCTGAATCTGATTTGGATTTGTAACAAGTAGCTGTAAGTTTTATATTAATATTTTTATTCATCTATTTAACATACCTTAGACGGTGTTTAAAAACTCTTTTTCTCTTTTGTAATTTTTAAAAATTAAAAAAAATGTGAATTTTTTAAAACCCTTTTTAATGTAGGCCAGTCAGTTCTAATATAGTGTGTGATAAAAGAGGTCACTTTTGTTTACATACACATAACACTTTATAACACTGAAATAATTCATTTATTTTTTACAATTATTCAAAGTAATTTTTCAATTAATCTTGAGCACGCCCATGGAGTGGTCGGGGGTACCAGTTAAAATTATGCTAATTACTCTCTCGTTCATAAAAGTAAACTATAGTGAAGACCTTAGTGGCTGACAACGTGACAGCACAGTATCCTTATTATACACATTCAAAAAGAGAAATCTCCTAAGTTTGCATCTCACAGCTCGTGGAAAGGCGCTCTTCGCTGATTCACGTCGCATCGGCAAAGAGAAACATAAAATCGGTAACAGTTGGCACCCCATGTTAGTGTGAAATTAATAAATACTTTCTTTTTTGGTAACTACCCCAATGGAGTGTCCCTTTGCAAAAAGTTTATTAAGTTAATGTAACACAACTTCGTTAGACTCCATAGTGAAATTACCAGGACACTAACCGTACCTGTTCCTAGTCACGTCGGGAGGTTTGATGGTGTAAGTACGTGCTATATATCAGCTTCCATCTTCCTTTAACCGTGTCAATTTACCAACCAACCCTTTTTCCCTAGTTCCCCCAGATATTCCCTATATCGTAAACCAAAAATATTGAGGGTTAAGACGGTATTCTACGTTGGGTTGATTAAAATTTTTATATTATGTCTTTTTCTATTATTTTCTTCTTCTTTTTCTTCTTTTTATATAGACATGATCCTGTCTGTTTTTCAATGTACCTCCAGTAAGTTGTCATTTCATCGTTTTCGTGGTCTTCCTGCTGATCATATTCCTATTGCGGAACCGTCTCTTGCCGTCTTTACTACTCGATTTGTTGTCATTCGGCTTATACGATCGTTCCATTCTACTCTTCTATTTCTTACCGTTTTTGATGTTCTCCACCTTGGATCTATGTCGTGTATCTGTACTTCTAGCTCTGTACCATAGTGTCTTACCATCAATTTTTCTGTGTTTTCATCTCTGCTGTTTCTAACATCCTTTTTGTCCTCTCTGTGTGTTTCTGCCGCGTATGTCATTATTGGTCTGATGACTGTTTTATAAATTCTGCCTTTCGTTTCTTTCCCAATATTTTTATTTCTCCTTATTATTTCATTTAGGCAGCCTGCCACTCTGTTTGCTCTGTTCACTTGATATTCCACTTCGGTTTCGAGCTTTCCGTAGCTAGATAATGTGATGCCTAGATATTTAAACTCCATCACTTGTTCTATTATCTGACCTTCCAGCTCCAATTTACATTTTAGTAAATTTGCTGGTTTAACCATGCATATTATTTTCTATTTCTAGATGGTGACTACCATAAATTCTAATGCCAAAGCAAACAGATGAATTTATTTTTTGACATACTTCTATGTTTGAGCTATAATACAATAGTGTAGTAAAGTTAAGATAATGTTTAAAATGCGTAAGTCCTGAAAGAATAATTGTTTTGACAGTGGCGTAGATTAGAGTGTAAATAATCGTAACTGAATTTTTTAAATTATTGAGGAGACACTTTTAAATGTTCAAACATTGTGTGTAGACAATGTAACTTTCAGTTAGTTTTTCAGCTTGTGTCTGGTAGGGTAACTACGCCACCTAGGAAAGGAATCTATCTAAGTTGCCAACATCTGAAACTCCAATCATATGTTGTTCTTGAAACCATACAGTTGATTTATTGCTGATTCATTCTACAAATTTATGATTGATCATAAAATTTAATAAAATGAAATATAATTAAATAAAATTAAAAAAATTAAATAAAATTTAAAAAATTAAACAAAATTAATGAAAACTAAATAAAATTAAACAGAATTTTAAAGAACTTAAATGTGTGGTATTATAAAAAAATATTAATAATTAAATAATAAGCAGACGTAAAATTACATTAACCCTCATAGTAATTCTTCTTCCTATGCCGTCCCCATTAACTGAGGTTGGCGACCACATTTTTAAAAGCTTCTCTGTCTTTTGCAACGTGGAATAATTCGTCTACAGTCATGTTTGTCCAGTCTCGAATATTTCGCAGCCATGACTTCCTCTTTCTACCTATTCCCTTTTTGCCATCGACTCTACCCTGCATGATGACCTGCAGAAGACTATATTTATTATTTCTTAGTATGTGTCCAAGGTATGCAGTCTTGCGTACTTTTATCGTTCTCAACAATTGTTTGACTCGAGCCATTCTTTTCAGCACTTCCTCATTGGTGACCCTGGCAGTCCATGGGATTCTCAACATTCTCCGGTATATCCAAAGTTCAAAGGCTTCAATCTTTTTAACTATTTGCGCTTTTAGTGTCCATGTTTCTACCCCGTACAATAATTGCGACCAGACGTAACATTCAACAAACCTCAGTCTCAGCGCAATATTCAGATTTTTGTCACAGAACAATTGTTTGAATTTTAAGAACGCTGCCCTTGCCATTTCTATTCGTACCCGGATCTCTTGGTCTGGATCTAATTCTGTGTTGATGTAAGCTCCCAGATATTTATATTTTGTCACTCTCTCTATTTGCTGTCCACCAAGAGTTAGTTGTTCATTATTTATTGGACTCCTTGATACTATCATAAATTTGGTCTTATCTGTGTTGATGTCAAGATTTATGAAATATAAATATTTCTCATAGTAATAACGCCCTATAAGAAGTATGGGATTCTACCTCCACTTGAAAAGTGCCAAGCGCCGTTTTTTTTTTTTATTTATGAGTGACTGTAGTTGCTTGATTGTATCTCCCGTCGCATGCGACGAGCAAAATCACTATCTGCTATTGCTCTAATAAAATACAAGCCATATGTTATGGCATTTGAGCACAAATTAGTCAAACTTTTCTCGTCTGAGTGGGAATCAATAGAATGATATCAGTTATTTCAGTACCTCTACTTTGTCAGCCGTTCGAGGTGGTTCCAATTCAAAGTGGAACTAATGGCTCCAAAATCTTCTCACTTTCAGTGGTTTGAGCGCAGAGGTGCTACCTGATTTCATGGCGAAGAACTAAACAATTAAACAAACTGTTTTCTATCCTCTGACCTCTGGAGACATTAGTTGCACTTCGGTTTGAATTGGAATCAGCTCTAACGGCTGACGGAGTAGAGATACAGAAATACTGGTACATATATTGATTCCAATTCAGATCAATTCTCTCCAAAATTAACGCACCATCTAAAATGGACCATGATTTTAAAACTATATACATATCTTCTAAACCCTCAATTGGATTTTCTTTAAGTGTATTTCTAATTAATGACTATATTAATGTTTTTTGAGAAATGTCAACGTTTTACCTATATACGGGTGTAAATATAAAGTTATGTTTTTTCATCTAATTTTACAACACCCTGTAGAATGTATTGGAAACAAACGCTACATGTTATTAATATTGTGTGATCGCTTCATTTTTTCTCCACAGTTTCGTAAAAAAATCATCACGATATCTTTATTATCAAATAAGAAAAGTATGTTCAAAGCATTACGTGATTTTTTACTCTCCAAAATTAACGCACCACCTCAACTCTACAATAATTTTTAAGCTATTTTTTTGTATATCCTTAATTGAATTTCGATAATTTTTTTTGCATTGCGTCCACACTTTACTCATATATACGGGGTGTAAAAATAAATTTGATTTTTCATCTTGTTTTGGAACAACCTTATTAATATTTCGAAAAAGCTTAATTTTACTTTCAATATTTTCGTAGAAAAATCTTTATTATAAAAAAAGAAAAATACGTTCAAAGCATAATGTGATTTTATTGAAATGTAATACTCATTAACGGAAGCAGTTAGTTGGTTATGGCTATATCAAACAATTTGGCAGGACAGTTTTAGACTGTCAATATTGTTTATATTTCAAAAAATGGTTTTGCTATTTTGCGTATGTTAGTTGACATGGACCGTATTTCAAGAAATCTGAGCCGAGATGAATGTGTTCAGGCAATTACTTTAGCTGATGTAGGGTTAAGCTATCGTGAGGTAGTCTTTAGGTTAGTAGCTCATACTATCATACTACAATATCACGAGTCATTCAACGTTTTCGAGAAACAAATAACCATACGAGAAGGCGCGGACAAGGAAGAGGAAGACTTACAACATCACGACAAGATCACTTTATCAGGCTTCGTGTTATAAGAGAACGTTTTCTCACAATGATACATTTACAATGGCAAATGTAATACCAGTGGCAAATGTTCATAATATTCAAATTAGGTATAGTATTAGAAATACTATACAAATGCGTCTCGCTGAACAAGATCTGCATAGCAGATAGCAAGAATACCAGTCGGAGCACCAGCTTTAAACATAAATCATCTTAAAAGTAGATTACAATTTGCCAGAGAGCACCAAGGCTGTTTTATCGGTGCACCAA
This sequence comes from Diabrotica balteata, assembly GCA_918026665.1. Taxonomy (NCBI): domain Eukaryota; kingdom Metazoa; phylum Arthropoda; class Insecta; order Coleoptera; family Chrysomelidae; genus Diabrotica; species Diabrotica balteata. The sequence continues at coordinate 112,095,544 of OU898278.1, read as the reverse complement.
AACCTAGGAACTGTTATTTACCGACAAAATGTCTAGAAATTTGGACACAATATTCGAAACTATGTTGCTTTTAAAATAATGGTTTTCCTTCTTTTATTTTTTTTGTTACTTCTGTTGAAAAATTGGATTATACTGTTTAATGTTCTATTATAACCAAACTTTTTACGCCCATCGCTTGAAAGAGTTTTTTTTCTGTAATCGTTGATTTTTTTTTCACCTTTCTGTGTCCAGTAATAATCGAGAAAGAAAATTGCTAAAAAATACTAAAATCTAATAGTGAAACGTGTTACTCATCATTGTCGCTTAGGTTCACCGTTATCATCTTCGTGACTTCAAATCTCATGAGCGTACGGTCAGTTAGTTCGTGTTAAAACTAATTTAAATGGAGAGTTATGCATTTGTTGCTCGTTGGCCGACGCCACTGAGTAAAGATAACCACGCAGTGTAAAAATGTAAGTGATACGCCCATTTTAAATCGCAGTGTGCTTGAACTGCTAAAACAGCCATAATGACTGGGAGCACGTGTTGTTCATTGATGAATCGAGGTATTGCTCATATAGCTCCGATGTTATTCGACTGCCAAGAGAACGCTACGCAGTGTAATATACGACCTATTAATTTATTCAATGGATAATGTATAATGGTTTGCGGAGGAATATCTCTTACAGCGCGAACGGACCTTTTTGCTTTACGAAGAGGTTCCTTAATAAGCGAAAGGTATATTACAGAGATTTTGTCTAACCTTGTGTTCAGTTTGCTCCTTATATAGGAAATGATTTTCTTTTAATGCATGATAACGCTCGACTACATGTTGCACGTGTGGTCCGTGAATATTTTGACGAGGTTGGGATGCAAATTATGAACTGGCTACCCTGCAGTTCTGATCTCAATCCCATAGAAAATTTGTGGAATATTATTGATCGTCAACTCAGGAGCCAACAACCACCACCTATCTCTATTTACAACATAGAAGTTATCATGAGAGAAGTTTGGGATGCAATTGATCAAGACCAACTACGCTGCTGCCGCTTGGTTTTAAGTATGCCTCGTCGTTGTGAAGAAATAATTAGATGTAGAGGTGGAAATACTCGTTATTAAGGCCGTACATGGGTCGACCGACGCTCGAAGTGGTCGACTCGATTTCAATCGCGTAGGTGTCTCCCCACCGCCCAAGTTCCTTCGTTGTTGCATTGAGCTCCGCAGACGGGGCGTTAAGTGGTCGTCTAGAATTGCAAATCTCCTCGTCTTGTACGACTCTCGACTCTCGTCACTTGCGATCGGTAGCGCACGAGAAAGTTCGAGTGAGACGCACGTATTCAGTCATGGGGATAAGATTATTATATTTGCTTTCTTTGTTTTTTATTGTTTGTTGCCCTAAAATAAATTTTTTAAGATCGACGAATATTATGTTCGTTGTTTGTAGTACTACTAGCTTTGTAGAAATATATTGTTTGTATAATAAAATTCTGAAAACATTGAATTTCTGTTTCTAGGTGTTTAATATAAAATTCGTTGGGGAAGTGTAAAAATAACATCAATTGTATAATTATACAATGAAAGAATATGCTAATATGGATATATAAAAAATGCATTCTTTCTGGTTGGCAGATGTGAGCAACCAGCAAACTGATTGGACTAGTGTGCGGTGAACAATCGCTCATGCAGCAGGGTTCGTACAAAACGAGCACGCGTGGCTTCGATCGACCCATGTGCGGACGGCATAAGTGTTTTTGGGAAAGGAGAATTGTTAAAGATTAAGTTGTATTTTTCTTAGGCTTTATTTGTATTAAATATCAATAAAGTTTATGTAAATAATGTTTTCTTTGTTTAAATGTTAATAAAAACTTGTAACATTTGATCTTCTGTACTTTGATAATAAAGATAGCGAAATAATTTTTGTACGAAAATCTTGAGAAAGAATAAATCTAAAATATTAATGAAATGTAGCGTTTATTTCTAACAAATTCCACAGGTTGTTGCAAAAAAAATGAAAAAACACAACTTTATTTTTACACCCCGTATACGGGTAAAGCGTTGATATCTTTTAGAAAACATTAATATATTAATTTACGAGGAATAGATCTATATTATGGAAAGAATATCAAAATCCTGTCATTCGTTCAGAAGAAAAATAGCTTCAAACTTGTGGTACATTTAAGGTGATGCGTTAATTTTGGGCAGTAGTGTATATTATGTACTGGGAAATCACTATTGATTTTATAGTTTCATCTAAAAGAAGTTGTATGTATGCTTTATAGACTGCAACAACATTCGATAAAGTAAAACATGACCGACTTATAGAAGTACTCAAAAACAAGAATCTGGATGTGAGGGATGTAACATTGATATTAAATTTATACTACAGCCAACGATCAAATGTGAAAATTGGAAGAGAAGTGTCAGAAGAAGTGGAGATAAGGAGAGGGGTCAGGCAAGGTTGCATACTGTCGCCGTTATTGTTTAATGCGTATTCTGAAGAAATCATACAAGAAGCTTTGGTAAACGAGACAGTCGGCATAAAAGTGAACGGAAGTTTAATTAACAACATTAGGTATATAGTCATAATAGCCGACAACTTGGAAGACTTAGAAAGAATAATGAACAAAATATTAAGATATAGTTGAGAATACGGACTCTCTCTTAACATCAAAAACTATACGAGAGACTTATACTCGCCAGAATAGAAAAAAATGTCGACAAGCACCTCATCCCACAACAAGGAGGATTCAGACCTGGCAAATCTTGCACCGGTCAAGTCCTCTCATTAACAGAACACATTGATGGGGGTTTTGAAGAAAATCTTATAACAGGGGCTGCTTTTGTAGATCTGACAGCAGCCTATGACACAGTAAGGCACAAAACATTGCTCCACAAATTATACGACACTCTCAATGACCACCATATGGGAAAGGTCGTATATTCCTTACTGAAAAATACACATTTTTTCGTTATGCTGGAGGGTAAAGTAAGTAGGTGGAGAGTTCAAAAAAACGGCCTCCCACAGGGAAGTGTTTTAGCACCAACGCTCTTCAATATATACACAAACGACCAACCTACTCCGACCGAAACCAAGCACTTCCTCTATGGTGACGATCTTGCAATATGTGCTCAAGGAAATAGTTTTGAAGAAGTGGAGGAGAAACTCGAAACTGCCTTAAAAACAATGACAGCGTACTACCTGCAGAATTCTCTGAGACCCAATCCCTCTAAAACCCAAGTCTGCGCTTTCCACCTTCGCACAAAGGAAGCCAAGCGAAAACTCCAAAATGTGTGGAATGGTAATGCATTAGAACACACAAACCAACCTATATATCTTGGAGTAAGTCTGGACCGGTCCCTCACCTACAGACAACATTGCATAAAAACAAGAGGGAAAGTAACAACTAGGAACAGCATACTCAGAAAGCTAACGGGAAGTAAATGGGGCGCAAGTCCTGGCGTTTTAAGTACAACGGCACAGGCACTGTGTTTCTCAACTGCTGAATATGCGTGCCTCGTTTGGAGCAGATCTGCCCACACCAAACAAGTTGATACTGTGCTAAATGAGACATGCAGGATAGTAACGGGGTGCATGAAACCAACGCCACTTTCAAATCTATATAGAGCAGCGGGTTTTGCAGAACCCTCAAAACGCAGAGGCGCTGCAGAACACATAGAGAAAATTAAACAGATCGCGGACGATCGGCATGCCCTATACAAAGCTCGAACACCACGAAAACGACTAAAATTTAGGAAAAGCTTCCTTGGAACAGTGCAGGATGAGTATTTTCCACTTCTCCAGGTTCAATGGACCGGCCAGACCCTAGACTTTAAAACGTGGAAAACCTTGAATAGGATAAGAACGGGGATTGCTACAGTAAAATCAAACATGGCAAAATGGGGAAAAATAGATCAAGATGATGTGAACTTTGACTGTGGAGAAACACAGAACATGCAACATCTTCTTACATGCAGAAACTGTCCTCATCGATGTACCCTTGAAGATTTGTGGCTCGCCAACAAAGATGGAACCGACGAAGCCCGATACTGGACCGAAATTTTATGAATGACATGTCCGGACACGATAAAGTAAAGTAAAGTAACATCAAAAAAACCAAGTTTATGAAAATTAGTAAGAACAGCAATACAAATGAAATATTAACAACAATACAAATGAAATAATAATCATAGAAAATAACGATTATACTGCAGAGATAAGAGTCAGAATTGAAAAAGCACGTGCCAACTTTGTGAAAATGAAAAAGATTTTATGCAGCAAAGATCGACATCGGCCCTCAGAATAAGGCTAATTAAATGCTATGTACACAATGTACTCTATGGAACTAAATCATAGACATTAAACCGGAATACAATAAATCGACTTAACAGGTTTGAAATGTGGACATTTAGAAGATTGTTAAGGATTCCATGGGTAGATAGAGTCACGAATGCAGAAGTATATTTTTGTTGTTGGTTTTCTTTCTATATGATTATTACACTGTTCAAAGTTATTTTTTGTTCTGGTAAAACATGATATTTTTATATTTTTAAAAAAATTTTGAATGCAGATAAATTTTTATTTTTGTTCTAGAATTAGTAGAATTCTGTTCATAAAAATAGCTGTACTTATTTGTAAATAATGTACCAAAAATGAAATCCTGTTGATGAGATTAATAACTATCCAAATAAATAGCAAGGATTATCTTGAAACGTCAATAAATTTAAAAAAATATATTGATCCAAAGGAAACCTAACAATCAGTTTGTGTAATTGATAGTAATATCTAAAGCTTCATGGTAGAATCGTAAATAATAACTCATAAAAACATATTATATAGTAATGGTTATTGTTTTCTTTTTATTTTACAATTGGCATAAAATAACAACTGGACTTTGTACCTATTCTCAAGTTGAACTCTGCACATTCCAAGCAATCCGAATTTTTCGTCTTTAATTAAGATAATAAGCAATAAAAAATTACACCGGCTAGTGGATTTGGGTTAACATACAACCACGTGCAAAAAACTACATATTCAGAATTAACAGCAAACAAATTCATTAGCCAAGACTAAAAATAGCACATTGTCGCCGTATCACTCAAGAACATAGTTGCCAAATGTAGGAAATGTCACAAAAATATAAATAAAATAAATAAAAATTGTACCGCGGGTTTTAAAATATAAGATGTCAAAATATATGAGTTCAAAAAGAAATTGACAAGTTCGACAAAAAGTGTTTTGTTTAATATGGCTTTTCGAAATATTTGAGTTAATTTTTATAAACGCTTCAAACAATTCTGGAAATATTTGCTCCACTCTGAAGCTGATAGAAACATGGTTTTAAAAGTCGTATAACAGCTTCTTGAACTGATGCGAATCGCTATTCATGCATTTGTTGACAGGGGGTAACAAATTAAAGACATTAGACGATAAATCGGGTGGATAAGATTATTCTCCTTCAAATATTTAGGTGCTGTGATAAAGAATGATAAGATGTTTTTTGTTGTATTTCCTAATTTCATTTAAGACCGTTGGCAACCAATGCCGTTTTTCAATCCTCTAGGTACGATTGCCAGCTACTTACTCCGTACAGCCACACCGTACAACCGAAGATATAAGCCTCATGTTCTTGGAAGTGCTCGATTGTAACTCGACCAAAATTTATTGTATTGCAGTATGTGATATGCCAAGAAAGTCTTAATCAGTCTGTAAATCACATTTCGATCTTCTTTTATCATGTGTACAATGCCATCATTGTTCATACCAAACATTTTACAAAACGATTCTAGACATTGTTGATGGTTTAATTCATATCATTTTGTTGATGGTTTATTGCATAAACTTGCTTTTTTTAAACATTCACTATCAACATTCTACTCGCTCAATCTCCAAGTTGTCAGTTAGAGATTGAGACTAAATATAATAACTCTGAAAGGCCATATTATGTAGGGTGATTGTAAAAGATAAAAGTAAATCCTCATAAGAGAAAATACTATGCTGTATTTATTGTATTCTGATAATCCGGTGTTGTAAAAGTGTAATCTTATTGGATAAAAAATTTAATAATTAGGAATATCTGCTTATTAATTCAAGACTATAGGTTTAGATGATCCAATTATTGTAGAATGTGATAGTTTTTGGTATGACAGTAAATAGAGAAAGAGACGAACACAGTAACGACATTGATTTCGAACGGCTGAAATTTGACAACGAAAATGATATATTATACCTATATTCCAAAGCTAAGAAAACCAAACAATAAATTATGAAAACGCTAGAAAGGTAGGACACCTGTTGTAAATAGCGAATGAAAACTACCTGCCCATCACTATCTATAGAAAACAGGAGTAGATGGCATGCCAGGGCTAAGGTGAAATATGGAAATATGAATAATGGATAATAACTGGCGAAATACACTCGTATAGGAAAACCCAAGGCTTAACTGGGGCTATAGTTATAATACAATTGATGGTGATGATGAATAAATTATAATAAAAAAACAATAAAAGAATAAAAAAGGATTTTTATGAAACATATAAGAAAATAGAACGTTGGATATACAAAGTATTCAGTGGTTGTAAAACTAATAATGTTATTAGACAAAGATGTCTCCCCTATGTTTAAAATTTATTTCTAACAAATTCTAAAAAGATAGAAAAGGAAAAGTAGAACTAAATACATATGTCTATCTTTAAATGGTAGAGTAGTGTAGGTACGTTAGTTTTGGTGATAGTTTAATCCCAGGGCAGAGAACAAGGGACCAAGGCCAAAAACGAAGAATGGAGACGAGGAAACTCTAGAAGATTGACAAAAGAAAAGGTAAACCAGTGAGAACGGTGTATAACACAATCCCTATCAAAGCGGCATCATCGCAGAAAGACCTCTCAGGTGCATTATTTCCCAGGGAATCCAAGATCAAAAACAAGTAAAGCCTCTCCAACGTTATGACTGCGATTGGGAAGGAGGTGGAGGTAGCTTGTAGGTTAGGGGTACCGTCTGCACTAGGCGTGATCTCATTAATCTTCGGACATGAGAACACACTGGGAATTTCATGTCCCAGGAGCTGGGATTTACTTTGTTGTGCGTGTGTGTCTCTGATGATTTCATAGAGCTGTGCAATATGAAAAAAGAACAGTCATTCACGATTTGGAACTACAGGGTAGTACAGTTTTTATGGATTTATAAATATCTATACTTTCTTATAGAGTTTATAAAAATAATATGAAAACCCAGAAAAAATTCGAATACAGTAAGTACAATAAAAAATGCAAATAGGCTGTAAAATCAAAACTGTGCTACAGATAATTTGGCAACGGACTAAGAAAATTAGAGACCATCGAGATCGATTACCGATAAGAATTAACGAAAAATTGAAAAATAATCAAAAACCAACGAATATCAAAAAACTTTACCTCAAGTAGAGAAAATTGTGAAGGTTTGGACTTCACCCTCTAGACCTGCGCAAATTGTTGGTATCTTGATGGCATATTTGCGTTTCATTACTCCTGGACAAAAGACAAAATGGTGCAAGAGTTGAGCAGTTCAGATGTGATGTAGGTGTATTCGTTAATTATTGAAACATACAGAGAAATTATTGTTGAGCTCGGCAATTTCAAAAAATTACTGTTGAATCTCGAGGTCTTCGTAAGATTCGCCATTAATGTGTTATTTTTGGTGATATGGTTAGCAATAGAAAAACCACTGTTCACATCGAAGTAAATACTTATCACGATATACCAGGCCATTGACGGTCGAAAAAGTATTGAACGTTATCGTTAATAAGATTAAATAAATCTTCCCCCGTTTTGTTGAGAGAGTTCGAAACAAAAACACTATCTAGAAAATCTAGAATTCGGAATATCAGAGGACTTTCGGTGTATAATGATGTACAGTAGTCAGTGCTGTAACTGAATAGGTTATACACTTAAGAATAAAAGATAATGAAACGAGTCTTAAGAAAGCTGGAAGGAACAAAAAATGAAGGTAGTAGATAGATAGAAATAAGAATGCTTCATGAATGTGTGTGTAGAAGCAGATATTTCTTAATTATCTTTAATATATCCAAATTTTTGTCAAATTCCAGGAAGTCTTGGGAGAGAGATTTAGAAAAGAATATAATTGTCAAGACCTTTAAGATTATATAAAAAGATTGTTTAACGAATTTAATTCGGTATAGAAAAGGAGCAATATCTAACTTGAAAGTTTTTAATTTATTAATTTTTATCAATATAACTAATTCAACAAGTATTATCTCATAACTCGAGGATGTTTTGAAACATTATACTATTCATTAATTAAACCAATTCAATTACTCTTTTTTCACTTACGGTTAGCATGAAGTTTACACATAATAAATACTCGAATATGATAAATTGTTAGTTATCTACTGAACATGTATCAAAAATGTTTCTATTTAATTCGATAAATATAAAGTTTAGTTGTTGTTGCAACTGACTCTTAACCTATTGTGATTTTGATCATTTAACCGGAATTTTCAGAATGGACATGACATAATTCGTTCAAGAGGAAAATCCAATAAACAAAATGAATGAAAATTAATTAAGTTGATTCAAGGAAGTTAGCAACAGAATAGATAGATCAGAGCTGCTTTATACCAGGAGAAAAATGCGTCGATATCTTGCGTCTCTGAGAACAGTTATTTTGTAAACCTGACATGATTAGATTTTGAAAAGATCATTTTATAGATAGTAAAGGCATAAAAATCTCTTTAGTATATATGACAGAAAAGAACTAAAACGTAAGTATAAAGGTGAATGGATGAGTATCGCTAAAAAGGAGTTTTATAACACCAGCCATTAAATAAATATGAAAATTAACTTTTATATGAGAGTTAATAAAAGTGAAAATTTGAGAGGAATTAACAAAAAACTTCTTCGATCTGATTTAATAGAAGTTATAAAGAATGTGGTAAATATTTTGGTGCTACTGTAAATACAAAATGCGTATTTTAAAAATACGCACAATAAAACGCACTAGAGCACATTTATTATTGTGTTGAATTTTTCATTTAGAACCACGTAGCACTGCCAAAGCAAGTGTATTTTTGCATTATACCAAGGGTTATAACAGAATTAGGAGCGCAAAATACCGCCGCGACAGACAATGTCTTCGAAATAGATTGGACAGAAACATCAATAAAGAAATAGGAAGTAAAACAAGGGCCACGAAATACTTAAATATACAATCTAAAGAAGTTAAGAGTTTACATCAGTACTGTATTAACAACAGGTTTATCCTAAATATCACATGCACAATCCTTCTTTTGCAAAATTGTACCACTTTATCAAATAAACAAGGTAAAGCCATTCACAAAATCAATCACTACATTCTCCTAGAAACAGAAATATCTCCATATTCAAAGTTCAATGTAAAGATAACCCCAGATAAAAAAAAGAAAACATATTCTTCAATTATTATAATCAAAACTTAGAAAGTACTTTCTATATACAATCTCTTAATATTGAGCGCGCAAAACGTATTATGATAACGTTTTTTCATAGTGATATTCACGTATAATTTTTTCTACATTTTAGGAAAATAAATATAAGGTTTTCCCTATTAGTATTGTGACTGTAAATATATATATATATATATATATATATATATATATATATATATATATAATATATATAGTATATATATTTTAACATCTTTTGACGCAGTTGGAGGTTGCAGATGCGCATTTTAAATATTGTAACAATGAAAACTAAACACCCTGTATTTAACCTATGTTATATAAGGATATGGTCTGAAGAGATGCATAAGAAGGATTACGTAGTACAAGCAAAGAATATAGTCTCTATATTCTTTGGTACAAGGAAAAATCCAATAGCTTGAATATCAAACTATACCCATGTGAATTAAAAACGTCAAATCGGATTCATAAATTAGTTAAATATTACGGAAAACAACATAGTAATATATGTGGTGCTTATCGCAAGGATCTCTGCTTTGTAGGTTAGTAAAGTATATTAGAAAGAATATTAGGACAAAAAAATTAATGAAATAAATTGATAAATATAATTACAATAAAATGAATAAAGGGTTAAGATGCTAAACCAAAGAATATAGACGTATATGCGTCTATATCCTTTGGTTGTTATGTTTGGTCATGAGGAAAGAAAAAGTATTGTGTAACAACCAAATAGTTGAATGGTAATTGCAAAAAAATGATAAATACTGCAATTAAAGTTTGATATCAAAGTAATGCAATAAGATCATGAAAAATAGAAAACAGTAACTTTCTTATTATAGCAACAAGTTAAAATAGAGTATAATAAATAAATAAACAACTAGAGAAAATGTTTAGCAACATAACAAAGTACCTATATATGAAGATTATGATCAATAGTTTAAATTTAAAAATGTGAAAAGAAATATGTAATTGTAAAGTTTCATGCGCTAATTTTTCAAATCTTTGCAAGCGCACTCAAAACAAAAAAAATATTGCTAACGTCAGTTATCTTTTTTTCAAAAAATAAAAATGTATAATACACTGAAACATGGACTGTAAATTATTATTATATGTAATTAACTTATTGCGCGGCATTTAACATAACATTGTTTTAAGAATGTTTAATTGTGATTAACTACCCTAAGCTTTGTAGCTATTAACTAAGTATAAAGCTAAGTACATTACAAATTAAGATTCATAATTTAAATACAAAGCAAGTTTGATAAATTTAATGTAAACGTCTGAAGGCAACATGAGTATCGTGTCATCGTGTGCTGTGTTTATCAGGGTATTCCACAATTGCATTCATAAAAAATATGGTGGTCAAAAAGCGCGGGAAGCGCATATAACATGACTTTTCCAATTGAACTGTTAGACAATGTCTAAGACAATACAAAAATTATAGTATATATTTAAATATTGCTGTGTTTGAAATACACACTCATAAAATACTATTATTTTAGATAAAAACCAAAATGTCTGAGTGATAATACGTGGCAACACTGTTTATCGGCTATTTATACGATTCTAAAATTCAAGCACGTGTTTTCTAACAAAATATTTAATAAATAGATAATGAAAATATCGTCACTTACCTGGTACATAACGAAATGCATGGTGGCAAATACAAATTTACAAATGTATGGGATGTTTTCGAGATGTGGCCGGTCTCGAAATTTGGCACCTTTCAAGTGAAATGGTTACAATTCCAGTACCAACTGTTGGTTGAAATCGTCACATGTCTACGGCATGATGGGTTCTATGTTAATAAGGTGGGGAGCGGTGTGGACGCATAGCCCGGGAAAATTCGGCTTATGATTTTCGTAATTTAATTTAAAATATTATAACTTCAAGTCTTAGTCCCCTTATATATTTTAAAATACGCAAATACGTTATTAAATGGCGGCGAATATTGTTTTATCAGCAAAATATGTAATAGGTATATGGATATTTCAATTTGGTTTGAAAATAATGCCAAAAAGAGCGACTATCTACCGAAAATGATAAAAAAATGTGAAGACAGAAAAGTGGTATATGTATTTGAAATGAGATGAATGACTCATTTCAAATAAAGTTCCAAACGTTTCTTTGTCTTATAAAGTATCACAGTTTCTTCGCCTTTGTTGAAAATTAACCCATTATGACCCAAGTTATTTTTCTTTGTAATTTATTAAATAAATTAATATATTTATATTAAAAACGTATAATAATAGACAAATTAACAATTTTTTAATCCAAAAACCTATTAACTAACAAAAAGCATGTGTTTCATAAACGTAATGCTATGTCACTACAGTACCGTAGCTAAAATAAAATAAATTCTTAAAAAACACACTGAAATTTATATTACAACTAGAATGTCTATACATGAAAAGTATAATTGCAGTAAATACACATGCCGACATAACATTTGTTATACATTGTTCGAGTACTACTGCTACACCTCTCTCCTGCACAGCGACGTCTTTTGTGGTTAGGTATAGATATTAGAAGGTGCTTATTTCCCTCATACATTATATTGTCTGATATTCTATTAAGCGAGACATTAAATTTCGAAGAACTGGGTCTTCCACCATGCTTAGGAGCATTCGTATATTTTTTAAGATATGACTGGACAATAGATACATCCTCTGAAATCTAATTGAGAGATCTTGGGGTAGTAGTACTTGTAGAGTATCCAGGTGTTACTGATACTTGCATCAATGATCCACGTGACGATACACCACCACTTCTTTGAACGGATTCCAATTCTATATGTAAACATGTTTTCGTCCATCTTCGGTTCCTACCATATTGTTGTTATATTTGACAATGATTTGCCATCTTTAAGCTTGCACATTTTGTCATTTGCTATATCTGCGCGCAGTTTCCATAGGCGCAGCACCCTAAGCTGTAGATACAGCAGCCGCAACTTTATTGTCTACACTCTATAAAAAAATACCATGATCGCTATCGATACATGAAGCGAAACTACCATGGTCTAAATTTTTTAATTATTTTTTTTTTGGTCTTAGGATTTCTGTCATCCCTAAAGGTTCCCGTAATAATATATACTTTTAATTTTAAAAAGTTAGATAGGTATATTAGTATAAAGATGATCCACGTAGAAGTGATCATTATATTCTTTATGTAGTATCTGCTCCAACACTTTGGAACTATCCCCGCACAGTATAAACCGCATTATCAAACAAATTCAGTAAACGAATGGAAAAGATACCTGACGGAACTGTTTAAAGCAAAGAAAAATAATAATCAACACAATAACGTACCTGAATTAAGACACGAAATAAAAATCTTTTCAGGAAGTAGAAATAGCCATAAATTCGCTCAAAAATAGAAAGTCGCCAGGAGGAATAACCCACGAGCTTCTAAAATACGGAGGAGAAAGTATAACCATAGAGATGACAAAACTTATACAAAAACTAATATTGCACTGCAAGATACCAGACGCATGGAGAAACAGCATAATGATACCAATGTTTAAGAAAGTAGATAAAGAAGGCCCCAACAATTATAGAGGTATACATCTACTGAACAATGCACTTAAACTTACAAAGCCTTCACTGCAAAACCATACTGATAATTGTTTTAGTTACTGAGTTACTGCAGTCTGAACTACATATAATTCAGCAAGTATCATAGATCATACCATTAATTTCTCGTAAGTGCTAACTTATTTTTTTTAACTAAAAATCTTATTTTTAGAGTGAAACGCATGATATTTTTACAAGAATATTGTTAAATGGTGCTTTTTTGTTGTTGCCTGTGAAAAGAGTTAGTTACTTTGAGTATTGATGTTTGTGTGTTTGAATAAAACAGCTTTGAATTGCAGATTTACATACATGTATATGTGACGTTAGGTTGTCTGAAGTACGTATCGTTTTCGAATTGAAACAAATATTAATACCTTTTATTTCTTTCTAGGCAATGCTTAATTGTGCAAGAAGCAATAGAATTAGCATATTCAGATGATGCGGATGAATTCTTCATTGAGCCTCCGGATGCCAGTGAATTAGCGAATAAGGATTCTGGAAATGAGGATGAGGGAGACACTTTAGACAATCTAACTGGCTGTCAACTTCTGTCTAAATTAATAATTAAATTAAAAAATATATACAGATGGTCATGACGAGGAAGCTCCTGTAGATGACGCATACAAACAAAATACAGACGGAGAAACTATAGAAAATAAAAATCCCGAAAAGAAGGAAGGGCTGGTTGATATTAAAAAAATTAAGCTTAACGGTACGATCAACTGAAACGCGAATTGTGACTTAGTTCCGACACATTCACGACCTTTATCTGTGCAAAGCTATAAAAAAGATATCAAGGATTCTGTTGCTCTGCTCAAAAAATGTTAGATGATAGTATTCTCCAGATTTTACTAGCAGAACCATGAAGGCATGCCATTTTTAAAAAACTGTCCAGATCCTCAAATTACTTCTTCTTCTTCCTTCTAGTATGTAGGCTTTAAAGCCTGCTTCTTCTTCAATATTAGCCTCCTAAATTTTCGCACCATCTTTTTCTTGGTCTGCCAATATTTCTTCGTCCATTTGGTAACTTATCTCGTGCTATTCGTACTATTCTATCCTCTGCCATTCTACTGATATGTTCGTTCCACTCCTGTTTTCGTTTTGTCACTCATCGATTTATATTTTCTATATTGTTCTCTTCTTGTTTTCTCGATGTTTTCGCTTCTCTCCCTATCCAATAGGCTTCTGCCTGATATTCGTCGGAGTATTTTCATCTTTGTTGTTTCTAGCAGTCTTCTCGTTTTAGATGTGTCAGGTCTTGTCTCCGCCGTGTATGTTAATATAGGTCTAATTGCTGCTTTATGGATTCTTGTTTTTGTGTCTTGTTGCCTTGCCTTACTGCCTGCTTTATTATTTTCCCATCAATTTCGATTTTACACCGTAGTGGGTATTTAGATGTTGTCATACATTAAATTTGGTTTTCTCTGCTGATATTATCATATTGTATTTCTTAGCTGTTGTATTGAAGATATGTGTTAATCTTTGGAGCTCGTCTTCTGTCTAGGCGATTAATGCGGAGTCGTCTGCGTAACATAATATTTGGATTTCTTTGTTTCCCATTCTGTAGCCATGACCTTTACGTACTGCTTGTATTATTTCGTCTATTATTATATTAAAGAGAACTGGGCTCAACGAGTCACCCTGTCTGACTCCGCTTTGTACTGGTATACACTGTGTTAGTTTTCCATTTATCTTTGCCTGTATTTGATCTAGGTAGATATTTTCGATGGTTTGTATAATATTGATTGCTATGTTTCTTTTATACAGTAGGTGTAAGACGTCTTCGACTTGGATGCGGTCGAAAGCCTTTGTCAGGTCTATAAAACATAGATATGCTGGTTTATTGTACTCGATGGCCTTTTCTGTGATTTTTCTTAGTATAAATACGGCGTCTATGCAGGATCTTCCGGATCTGAATCCTTGTTGTTCATCTGATAAAGTTGTTGGTTTATTAATTTTATTGGTTAGGACTTTTGAGTCCTAACCTCTTAGTTTCCAGCTGTTCTCCGTGTGTAGAGGTTTACTCCCCGGCTCTGGAACTCAATTCAACAAATGTATGTTACCTGAAGTCATATTGAATTTAATACTGAACATCACAGTTTTTTAATAACAAGATGTATAATCTTTTACAACTATATGTAATTTAAAGGGTTTTTACCCATGTATTTTGGTGGCTCAGGCATTTTAACCTAGCAATTTTAAAATTTAAACCTGATGATGGACTGTTTAGTTCGAAAACGTTTGTTTTTTTTATGTAGCCCCCTTTTAAGGGTTTTTAAATAAATATACCCACTTACGAAAACAATAAAACATTTAAAACGAATTTTAATAATTTTGTTTCTCTCCTTACGAATTTCTCGTCATATTTACGATAATAAGTATATATGCTAAAGCAGGCCTTTTAGTTTAGTTTGAGGTTCTTTTCTGCTTCGTCTAACCATCTTTTTTTGGTCGAACTCTTATTTAAATATTCATCTCTGTATTTATTAATATCTTGGATATTCTTTCTTCTTTAATTTTTTACAAATGTCCCAACCATAGGTTCTTCTATATAACTCCCCCTCTTTAATACCTCCAAAAATTCTTTGGATTTCAATATTTTCCTTTCCCATATATTTTTTTTCTTCCTGTGTTTGATTTAACACCCATGTTTCGCTCGCATACAGGACTGTTGATCTCTGAATGAACTTGAATAAACTGTTATGTATATATGTATTTTGGCTCGTCCTGGCACATTTTTAGATGTAAGGATTTTGTATAAAACTCCTGCCTTAACATTTCCTTTTTATATTTTTGTGTCGAGCTCCAGTAATATTTTTCACTCTTATGTAAATTAGTTCCCAGATAAGTGAAAACTTGTTCTAATTTGATGTACTTTAATATTTCTTGTCATTAATGACTAAACTGACTTTTTCTGCCAAAGTTTGAAATATACTGCATACATCTCTCAATACATCTGCAAATCTAGACAGAATCATAACATCATCCGCATGAGCCAATATATGATAGCGCTTTGTTCTTAAAGCCATTTTTCTGTTTAACTTGCCGTAGCTAGCACCCATTTTAGACACAGATTAAACATGATGGTATACAGAGGATCTGCTTGCTTTAAACCTTGTTTGATTTCGAAACTTTCTGTGAGTTTTCAGTTGTATTTAGTCTTCATGCTTACATTACTAATGGTCATTATAACTAGGTTAATTAATTTGCTCGGTATTTTCAAATATTTTAATAAATTCAGTAATTTTTAACAATTTATTGAATCATATGCCTGTTTGAAATCGGGAAAGACAGTATAAATAGGAATATCTATGCTGTCTTCCTTCTCTCGGTTTGCCTCAGTGTAAAAATATGACTGATCTACTTTTTCGAAAACCATATTGATACTATTGTATTATTTTTGTGTGTACTCTTCTAATTTTGCTTGAATACTACTCACAAATATTCATCAAGCCTTACACAATATCAGTCTTGCCTATTTCCTTTTTTGTATATGGGTATTAAGAGTGATCTGTTCCAATATATAGTAAGCATTTCTTTCATCTCCCATATAATTCATGTAATTCTTTAGCTAATTTCCGTCCTCCATTTTTAATAAATTCTGGGTTTATTCGATTTTCTACCGGACTCTTACCGAATTTGAAATATTTTATTTTATTTTTATATCCTCCAGATGAGGTGCATGGACGTTTATTTTATCGTATATATCTTCTTCGGCATGATACTAATATGTAGATGTATTTTCTACATTTAGTACTTCCCAAAAATACTCCTTTCATCGCTTTACTACTATTTCTTTATCTGCTATTAATTCTTCATTTTTTATATTTATAAAAAGAAGTCTTTTCTCTCTTGCATTGCTGTTATTTCAAACTTCTTGGAAAAAATGATTATATGTCTTTCTGTATAAATCGCGTTTCTATTTTCTCTATCGTTTTCTCAATGAACTTTCATTTTCTTGATCTTACATTTGCTTTTTGCCGTTCTTATTTTCATTTCATATTTAGTTTTATCCTCTTCCTTTCCTGTTTTAGTATTTTTCTTTTGCATTCCTTCTCAAACCACTCGGTTTTATGTCTTCTATTTTTTTTATTGGAAATTACATTTTTGCTGCCCTTTCAGGAATTTTTTCTATGTTTCTCCACCTTTTATCCATAGTCTCTTGGGCTACATTGGGTTCTCGGGTTGTGTTTTGCGATATCGTCTGCAAATTTTTATCCACATTTTTCTTCTTTTAGATATTGTATATTTAGGCTAAGTATTGATTACACATTAACAAATTGTTATTTAAAGTAGTAATATGATCAACAGTAAGATATGCATCAATATCGTAGTAGAGAAAAATATTAGTACAGAAGTGTATAGCAATCTACAGAGATAAACTCACTGATTTGTTGAATAGCTACACTGAAATTCTGAAAATACCACTGAAATGATCAAAGAACTAATCTTTGCTTAAAAAATAAACACAATCGTATTATCTAAAAAAAATAATCTCCAATATTAATGAAGATCAAGTATCAAGGATCAAGCCCCGGAGCAGGATGGACTGACAACCATTTCGCGGATGCTACAGTTTGACACAAAACTAAAGTGTTCCAAGCTACAGTGTTTATACTGGTAAATTACACTTACGTAATTGTTTGGATGCGTTATTACCAAATTGCTATGAGGTACCAAGGCATTGAAGAAGTCTAAGGACTCACAGACTCGCAGATAAAGTGAGGCTTAAGTGGAATATTTGGAGGATCAGAACCATTCTGCGTTAACAAAAATGATAACAACAAATGGAGAACCCTTCAGGGGCAAACGCATATGAAGTACCTACATCCTAAGCAACTTTGACATGATGCTTTGCTCCTTGTAAAATCCAAATGTACCTTAGTGGATGAGAGCTAATGACGATCATAAATATGATAACTAGGCATTGCCAATTAAGTAAACTGATATAAGGTTGAATGCTCGAATAAATGAACTTTGATAATATAAAAAGCAAATATCGAACACAGTTTAAATAATTTAATCTTGTCCAAGTACTTTCGATCCCTAGATCATCTTCAGGGGCATTTAAAGTTACATTTAAGATACGTTTAAAATTTTAAAGTGTGATGTACCATTTTATGTTTATGACATTTTATTCTTGTCGGATATGCACAATTGAAGAAATGTACCTGAAGATGATCTAGGGATCGAAAGTACTTGGGCAAGATTAAATTATTTAAACTGTGCTCGATATTTGCCTGTTATATTATCAAAGTTTAATTAAGTAAACAGTTTTACAACATAGGTGGAGCAAATGAACTGTGATGTAGAAAATGCGAATTGGAGAATACAACTATTATACATATCCTGTGTGAATGTGAAATTATTAATATCATCAAACAGTTATATACAAGCCATCATAAATCCCCAAATTTCTTATAAGAAAGTTGGTACTATTTATCAAGAGTAACTACTTGATAGAGTTTAATAAAAACATAGGGTTTGATACCAAGGTCTTACAACCATGCCATATGATGTGAAAAGAAGAAGAAGAAGAAGAAGCAGAAAATAAGAGTAAGTATTGGGTACATAATCTCGATGGGACTGGAATCTAACATTCAGTTTAAACGAGCGGTCATCAAAATGTACCATACAATCGTGAAATCGAATATCCCTACTATTTAGAGCGGCAGTCAACAGGGTCCGCATAGCCATGATGATTTCCAACCTTCGGTGGAAGATGAATCTTAAAGAAGAAGAGGAAGAAGCATATAATGACATTCTTATAAGTTTTAAGACGAGAAGAATTGGGGAAGGTATGTTAAATGAATAGGTATAAAGACATACAAAGAAAATGAAAAGAAGCGATTGATTTAAAAGAGATAATATTTTATTACAGCGATAAAAAGCAACATTTTTACTAAAATAACAATATTATATTAATTGTATATCTGGAAATAAACTACCATTACAAAACAAATTCTTTATTGGATATTTTGGCCTCAAGATCGAAAACTATTTTTAAAATACGATTTCCAAAATTGTAAAGATTTAAAAGCCATAGTAATTAAAATATTTATTACTAGGAGTATATAATATAGTATATAATATTATATTTAGTTATTGAAACCACAAATCCAACTCATTTTTGTTGGTTACTATGAGATTAATGAGAAAAGTAATCCTTTAAAACATCGTAGTTCATTTCTTTGTGGTAATCTTTAATGGATTTTGAAACGAAATCAAATTAACTATTCTCCACAAAACCATCTTTGCTACCAATTATTATCTTTATTAACCCTTTCCTGTGGGAGTATTTAAACCAGTATAATATCCTTTTAGAAAGACTTTTCGAGAACTTGTAATATTTTTATCTACCTATCCTTTTGAAATGAGATGAGTTTCGTTTAGGCAGATGTTATCTAACAAGAAAAGCATCTTCCTTTTAATATTTATCTTTTTATCATTCTGAAATATTGCCTTCGCCAACAAACAATCTCTTCTGTATCGTTCAATATGGGTTTTTTTCTTTGATTTTCATAGAAAAAACCGATTTCTTTAAGTAATTTCTATAGCTTATCTCGGTCAAAGTGAGGAAAATTATTATCTCTTATTTTCTAATATTGTATCCAATGTAGGAATCCCCTTGTTTAAATAAAACGAATGAACTTTACCCCGAAACCTTTCTATAAAAGCTATCAATTTCAATTGTTAGTTTTCCTTCATGTACTATAAAAAATACCGACACTTAACCAGACTATTAATATTATTATTATAGTGTTCGCCATTTTGAACTTATGTATTTACAAAAAAAAAATCATAAATTATATAAATACCACAACGACCTAAACACAAACACCCTCTATACTAAGAATTATCTGGTAAAATACCTGCTGAAAATGTGGAAGTGACTACTACTCCGATTACCACGGTCAGTGCTATTATATATTAAATAGTGAGATTGCTACTGGTCTGATATAAATTCTTGAAGTTTTTACTCTGCATTGTTACGTATTATAAGAGTATTGAGCATGACAGAGGTAATATTGATCTAGTGTGCGGATGAGTAGAATGAGTATAAGAGAATTAAACAAAACTTATGATGAACATAGAAGGGAAAAAGTTAAAACATACTTATAAAATATATAAATAAAAAAAAACATTAGTATGGTTTGGATTCCAAAACATTTGGAACAGAAAATAAAACGTACCTGCATATTATATAAACAAAAACACAACATTGACAAAAGCCTTGTTTATTTTTACAAACAATAATTCTTGTGATAGTCTTCGAAGCGTTTTCCAGCACACAAACCTGGTTGATCAGCTCATTGAGTACAATGGTAAGTAGAGTATTCTATTTTTACTCCAACAAATTTTGCATCGTTTTTGCATAATTTTTTTGTATTTCTTGTTTCAATTTTCTCTATCAGATGCTGTGTAGTTTGGTTTACAATATTAGGTTTACTAGTACCCCTTTCAGCAAGAAGTTTTTCTGGAACTGACATACGATAATCGTAATAGGACAGTCGTTTTTGGGAATGTTTATTAAACAAAATAAAACAATTAAATAGTAGCAGCTGTATTTTATGCAGATCTTTTTTTTTATACCATCTAAGTGTTTTTCGGAGACTCGGGTAATATCCTACCATTTGGTTCATCCGGTCAATTCCGCTTATATGTGGATTGTACTCTGCGATAGGTAAAGGCGTTTTCTTTATTACTCCTTTTCTGTTTTCTATGTCAATAATGTTTTTTTCAAACTCTGTCGATATATACAACACATTCCACTTTTGCAAATTCGACTTCTTTGAGACTTTCCTTTTCTCCATGTCCTTAGGGCACCAGTGTAGTAAGTTCGTGTTCTAGTAGTTGCTTTGCTAAAACAAAGCAATTGTAGAAATTATCCATAAACACGGTATGCCCTGAATTTACGTAATTTTCATTAGGTGCATTTTAACAACTTTTTCAGTACGTCCAGTCCTGTATATATCAGGAAATTCATGATAAGAAATTGCCATTATGTGTGCATATATAACTTTATACCGTATTTGTGTCTTTTATTTTTTAGATATGGCCTGAAAACAAGTCTGTCCCTCCAAAGCAAAATTCATTCATTAAGTGATAACTCCTTTTTTGGGTAATGAACGTTTTCGATTTTGTTCTTAAAATAATTTAGTAACAGACGAATTTTGAATAAGCGATCTTCCAGTATTTTTTGTCCTTTACTAGGATTCTCAGCAAAATGCAGATTTCTTAAGATTAAAAAAACGGTCGCGGCTCATATACTTTAAAAAACATGTCATTCCAAACAGCTAATGAGTTTTCCAATAATTTTTCAAAACTTTATATTTTATTGCTCTAGCGTGTAGCAAAAGTCCAATAAATATGAGTAGTTGGTCCTGTGTCAGATCTTTCCAACAAGTTACTCTCGAATGCACACATGTTCCGCATATTTGTTTGTTTTAAAACTCCAAGAAATGATAACACAGACCTACATTTTTATTTTCATGAAAAAGTGTTTTAAGTTGAGTAAGTGTCCTATAGTAAATGGGATGTGCTGATCACGACTATGTACTTAGTTTTTTCCAGTACGTCAGGTTTTCAAAAAAAGTGTGTTTGAAACTTTTCATAGAAACTCTCAGAAATACTGAGACATTATTTATTGAAACCTTATTTAATATAAAATTACACTACAAAATTGAGTTGTTCTTAAAAAAAGGTTTCAGTATAACCTACGTTAGACAATATTTGGTTTCAAAAAAGTTACTGTTTTCTTTTCCCATGAAAACCACATTTTGTGGCCTTCTTTTTATGGATTTTTGTGATCGATTCTCTCTTCAAGGTCCAGCAGTAATCAGCCATCATTCTTATACCCCATGTTCCTTGGTAACGTCTCTTCATCTCCTTTATATATTGATAGAACCTTGCTTCCAGCTCCTTGTTGACTGCTCTAAGATTCTCGGGAAAATAATCAACGTGGGAATCCAAAAAATAAGTTTGACGCTCATATTGCATCCCAGTTTTTTATAATTTTCGACCATGTTAGGTACAATTTCTTTATAGTTTGGAGACGTGTTGTTTTCAAGCAAACCATCTATGAATTTTACGAAAGAACTTTATACTTCAGATTCATCCTGGGTCATTGTATTCTGGAACAATCTGTCCGATTTTAAGGTTCGAATTTGAAGGCCTACAAAAATTCCTTCTTTCAGTTTAGCTTCAGGAAAGTGCAGAAAATTTGTCGCATAGATATTTAAAGCAGTCACATTGTTTATCTAAAGCTTTAACAAACTGCTTTATCATTTCGTGAAATGGAGGCAAAACAATTAATTTTGGGTCAACTAGTGTATCACGTTGCACATTTTTTGTTCCGGTACTAGTCTTTCTCTGAGTGGCCACTCTTTCTTAACGTAATGTAAATTTCGTGATCGAGTGCCACTCGCACAAAAAAACATGGATACTTTGTGAATCCAGACTGCTGACTTAAAAGCATGGATATTATTTTGAGATCTTTACAGAGTTGCCAACAATATTCGCTATACTTTATTTTATTTAGCAACATCTCAAGATTCTCATATGCTTCTTTCAGATGCACGGAGTGAGCAACGGGCATTGAGGCACAAGTATTACTATTGTGAAAAAAGACACTCTTTAGACTTCTCTTAGCGGAATCATTAAATAACCGCCATGATGTGGAATCGTACTCTTAAGAAAATGTGGTACCTTGAGCCAATAGATTTTTATCTTTCAGTCGTGATCCTAAGATTTGCGCAGCATCCTTCGATAGGCCCAAGTCTCCTACTAAGTCATTAATTCAGCTTGGATAAACTTTTGAGGTTGGTCTATCTCAGGATTGAATTCATCTTCATCAGTTTTTTCGTCTGCACTTTCATCTGATGATTTCTGGTGGATGGTGTGAAGAAAAGTTGGAGGAATAGGGATTTCTGGTTCATAAGATACAGGTTGTTTAGCAAAAGGTAAAACAGGAGATTGAATTTTGTGTTAGTTTTTTTAATTGAAACCCTTAATATTGATATTGCAGAAGCAAAAGTAGCAGTCGTCTCCATGGGTTTTTGGTTTCCTCCATACCATCCTCCTCCTCCTAAGTGCCTTTTCTATTGAGGTTGGCGATCAATATGGCAAATTTCTCTGTGTTCTGGGCTTCATGGATTAAGTCATTTGCTGTTGTGTGAGTCCAATCTCTGATGTTTCGGAGCCAGGATTTCTTCTTTCTTCCTATACCTCTTTTACCCTCGATTTTGCCTTCTAATATTACCTGGAGCTGCTCAAATTCCTTATGGCGCATTATGTGTCCTAGATATGACGTCTTTCTAATTTTGATTGAATCCATCCCATAAGAATGCCGAAGGGTAAAGAGTTACATGTACCTTTTGTCCATTTTCTCAGTAATTCGACACACTAAAAGCACACTTTGTGTGGAGCCCAAAGTTTGTCCTGATGACGACATTTTACAAGCATCAATAACGTACTTGTTTGCGCTAGTATATAATACCTCACAAGGTTTTTTTCAATTTTGTGAAAATTTTGACGTGATGGGCAGTATTGCCATTCAAATAAAATTAACATAATAATGTATAAAAATATTTTCTATCGATCTATAAAGTATTTTGTAAACAAATAATTTTAATGCAATTTACGAAATATCAAGGTATTTGTTTCCACTAGTACATATTATATCTCAAGTTTTTTTTTTAATTTTGTGAAAAATTTGAACGTGATGGGCTTAAACCGAATTCATATTCAGAATCAGCGTACCCTTATTTGCTAAGGACACATGTCAAACTCAAAACACCAAAAATCATGTCGGCCTGTGTAATCTAACAGCAACCGCAAATAATAATAGGGATTATTATCATTTTTGTCAATATCAAACAAGTATGCTTAACCGATATTTTCTGGAACATTATTTTTTTGATATCTGTAGTTATTAATCCAAACGTTATCAAAATCTGTTAACCCTGCATCGTCAACAGTCATTGATGGAACAGTTTCACTTGCTGCCAAATCTGCAACAACAAATATTTTATACTGTTACTTGCAAACATTTTTTATATATGTTATTATAGTGTACTCTCCTGTTTCAAGTTATTGTGAAAGGACAATAAATTTCTATTCTATTTCAAACACTATGCTACAATATTATTTGTGTAAAAACGTAAATATAACAAATTTACCTGATACCGTTATCGGTATCAGAACCATCATTGTCATCGTATTCCTGTGACTGAGAGCGAATGAGTTGTCACTGTCCATAGCGTCCTCCATATCTGAATTTTCTAATAAATATAACAGTTCCTTATCTGTAAGCGGTTTGCTGTATGTATTTGGTATTTTACTCTTTATACCTCTGGAAGTACTTACCTCGCATGCACCTGAGTCATCCATCTTTATCTAGCAATTAATTAATATCCTAATTTATATTTTTAGATGTACACATCTTACCACAAGTGCTATCACTCCTACAATACTCTCACTACAAGTACTAGCATACAACTAAACATTATATCCAATAGATTATATGACGTACCGGTGCTTCATACGCACCTCTACAAGAAACAACTTGAAACACTGGTGCGTCATGAGCACTGAACATGTTAATCCATGCCGAAAGTATAATTTGCTTTGACAATCTGCTAACAACCAACAGAAATGACAATATGGTTTGTTCAAAATATTAGAATAATACAGCTATGGCCTAAAATTTTTATACTAGCCTTATTTAAGTAGGGATAATATTGAATTGAAAAAGCTCGCTTTGTTTGTGGATCCTTTGGAAACAGCCCACGTGGTTGGAAATGGGCCCAATTTAAAAATCATTTTTCTAAAAATAACTGTCACTTTCATTTCATTGCATTTCAACTTAATTATTCAGTTTATAATAATTTTGATACACTTCATACACTTTCATTTGTATAGTACCACATCAATACCTTTCATTTTCTACCTTTATCATTTTCTTACCACTTATGATGTCAATTAACTAACATTGATAGTTCATTCTTTTTTCAATAATAGAGATTTACTGATCTAGACAATAAATTTTATCATTTAAACAAATCTAATTTTTAAATACAGGTTCATTAATAAGATATTAGTTATTACTACAAGTAAATAAATTTTATAATTTCACAAATAAAAATTACATTAATTTCGGAACATACTGACATCTAGTCATTTTCAGCTGTCTTTAAATTATTTCCTGTCACCTCAGCCAGTTGGTCTGTGTCGTTTCAACTGACAAGTACCACGTGCTAATATTCGAGCAGGGAGACATGTAGTCCCTAAAGTAATTTTAAAAATATATCCATTGTCATCGACCTGGAGTCAAAACATTATTAAATGTAAAATTTGGAATACTGTAAATCCATACATGGAGGTCTTATAGACAACTTTACTGTTAGCAACAAATACACAAGGCACTGAGGATGATCTGTTCAGATTGAAAACGTTCTGCCAGAATTTAAATGTTGACGACACTTTTATAAAGTTTTAAATATTTGTTTGTTTTTATAACACAATACACATGTGTGAAGTGTTTTAACTTCTGTGTTTTTTTTAAACGATGGTATACAGCCAATTACGGGGTTTTTTTCCCATTAATTTTAAATCATTTTTTGCTATTTTGGTGGGGTTTTGGTGAGACCAAAATTTTGTCGATCTAACGAAGAGATATTAAGAAATTCTTCACTCTTATTTGGATTTTCGGTGGGATACTTTTTAATTTTTGGAACTTTTGGCAGACTTTTGCGATGCAGAAGAATCTAAGTATAAAATAAAATTCAAATTAGATATAATAAAATAATCTTCTTTTTTTAGTCATAGTCCTACAAGTAGATAAAAATCTAGTATTTACCATTGCAATCTAAACCACTTTGGAAATCTGCTCGATGTATAGGCGTCCAAATGAAATCGAGTAAGAATATTATGGCAGCAGTAAAATTAGTCTGTGTATTGGAATTAAGCGGCAATCACAAAAGCGGCTAACAATTTTGTAGCGGTTGTAAAACCTTTAGAAGATTGACTATACGGCCTAATAGTGAAATTGTGGAATAATTTTTAATTTTTAAAATTTTTTTCGACCTGTCGTGGGTCCCTGTATGTTGGGGACCCCTGGATGCCGGAGGCCCCGTATAATTGATACGGCTGATATGACGATAGCTACGCCCCTGGCCACTTCACCATATCACTTCAATTGTTTGTGACTTAACACAAAACATTTTTTGTAATATTCGAGGCGGTTGGCAGCAACAAAACATCCTTAGTGATCCAAAAATACTGGTTCTTAGAAATTTTGAATTGAGTGCCTTCTTGATTTTGTTTAGCTGAATAACATAGGGAACATTTTAATTTTCAGCAAGATATTAAAACCAAACCAGTTAAAGAAAACGAATGGTTTGTCAAGGAGTGCCAAGAAGCAACAGATAACAAAAACAGGGCGTACCTAAAGACAAATCAAGCTGGATGCACAAGAAGAGCAAAGGAAGATTACCGGACACTAAGAAGAGAAGAAAAACGATTACATAGAAGAAAAAAAAAGACAATTTGAGCAAAAGCAGTTGAAAAGCACAGAATGGCTAAGAAATCAAAATGAAACTTGAAAGTTCTACAGAAATCTAAACAAAATGCGCAAAGAGTTTAAGTCAAGAATAAGGAGCTGTAAGAATGTAGAAGGAAACATCCTAAATGATACAGCCTCAATCCTAAACAGATGGGTTGAATTTTTCGATGCAAAATTTAATGGCCATCATATCGAAGAAGCAGATAACACCCTAGCAAATCGAAATGATTGGAATCCTTTCAACCCAAACGAAAGACCACCTACCATCGAAAACGTTGCCCAAGCCATTAAAAAGCTTAAAAATAATAAATCACCAGGAGTTGATCAAATTTGCAGTGAGCTCTACAAGAATGGTGGCGATGCCCTACTACAGACACTGCATAAGCTTTTACTTCTTGTTTGGCATAATGAGACTATGCCTTGTGAATGGTCTCAAGGCGTGATATGCTCGTTACATAAAAAAGGTGACCAGCTCCAGTGTGACAACTATAGAGGTATAACCCTGTTAACAACTGCTTACAAAATACTAGCAAATATTCTCTACGAAAGGTTGCAAGTTTACACAGTGGGCATAATTGGTAAATATCAAGTTGGATTCACTCCAGAAAAATCAACAATTGACCAGATTCATTCAATAAGACAGATTCTCGAGAAAACGTTAGAATTCAATATTGAAACCCATCACCTATTCGTCGACTTCAAGGCCGCATACGACAGTGTCAAGAGAACAGTGCTATACCAATCAATGCATGAGTTTGGTATACCAGAGAAACTTATCCGACTAACGAGAATGACAATGTCTAACTTAGAAGCCACTGTTAGAATACAGGGAGAGAGTTCTAGATCCTTTGAGATAAAGAATGGACTCAGACAAGGAGATGCTCTGGCTTGCCCCTATTTAATATTGCCTTAGAAAAGGCAGTCCGAGATACACGAATTAGGGATGGCGGTACTATTTACAATAGATCGATACAAGTCTTAGCATATGCTGATGACATTGACATAGTAGGGCGTAGCAAGTGAGATGTTGAGCAATATCTCCTAGAATTGGAAACAGCGGCGAAACAGGTCGGTCTAGTCATCAACGAAGACAAAACCAAGTACATGTTGGTTACAAAGGATCCGATAGCAAATGAGGAACGAGAAACAGTCTTTGGAAGTCATACCTTTGGACGTGTTGACAACTTCACATACCTTGGGTCGCTATTGACTGCTACCAATAAAACAAGCGAAGAAATCAAAAGACGAATAAATCTTGCAAATAGAGCATACTATGGACTCCAAAAGCATTTCCACTCAAGAAACATTCAAAGAAAAACTAAAATTATTATTTACAAAACATTGCTGAGGCCGGTCCTCACATATGGACCAGAAACATGGACTCTAACGCAGAAAGATGAAAGACTTTTGGGAATATTTGAGCGTAAAATACTCCGCAAAATATTTGGAGCTGTAAACGACCAAGGGCAGTGGCGCAGAAGATATAATTTTGAATTGTATCAGCTCTTTGATGAGCCAGATGTCATAACGTTCATTAAAACACAGCGACTTAGATGGGCTGGACACATAATACGAATGCCAGAAAATACCATTGCTAAAAAGCTAACCACAGGATCACCTGTAGGAAAAAGAAGCAAAGGTCGACCGCGAATTAGGTGGTTAGATGGAGTAGAAACCGACTTACGAATATTAAAAATCAGAAGATGGCAACATGTTGCCAAAAACCGAACAGAATGGCGACGAATCTTAGAGCAGGCCAAGATCCACAGAGGATTGTCGAGCCAAAGATGATGATGATTAAATTAAAACATTAATTTTAGACTATTCTTTCTACGGTCGTTACCCACTGAAAGATACCAACTTATATCCAATAATAAATTGTACAGATGTAGCTTATTTACTTGATCCGAAACCCGTGTAAATTGATTGAATAGACTTTAGTAATTATATTATTAATATTATTTAGTAAAACCAATTATATAACATACGCTTAGACACATCTGCAGGTATAAATTTCCAGGAACCACATTTTCTAGTAATTTTATATATTACACTATTCAAGTTAAAATACAAAGAATTTTATAACAATGGAGAACCTAATCTCGAATGGCTTGTGACTGGTCATAGCTTGGCGCCCGATGCTTGTGCTTTTATCTTCTTATATAATAATAAATAGGTACATAAATACTTTATTACCATATAACCAGAAAAGATAAATGCCATGGAGGTGTTTCGATGTACATAAAAGACTGTTTATCTTCAACCTCAAAACTTTTTAAATAATATGGCGGAAGAAATACATTTTGAATGTAGTTGTATTACTTTTAGCTTAAAAGATAGTATGTGTTGTCTTATTAATATTTACAGAGCCCCTTCTGGCGATATTGAGATATTTGTAAACAAACTTTACTCGTGTCTAAATTATTGTTTTAAACATTTTAAAACCACTATTTTATGCGGCGATTTTAATATAGATTATCTTATTAAAGACTTTAAGGAAAAAGTTTTACTTACTGATTTTATACAAAGTTTTAATTTAAAGTGTCAAAATAAAGAACCTACAAGAATATTTATAGACAAGAATGGAAAAACTTCTAAAACTAAATTAGATTATTTTCTTACAAACTGATCACATCAATATGAAGAAACTACCAAAGATTTTATTTTGGGAGATCATTTTGGTTTGGAGTTTTTGATAAACCAGAAAAAGGACAATTTAAAATAAGTCAAACCGTAACATTCAGAAATCTTACCAAATCGAATTTATTAACTTTACAAAACAGATTTTTTACTGAAAATTTTGAAAAAGTTTACGAATATTTCGATAATGCGAATTTGGCATTTGAAACATTTTTGAACGTACTCACGTACCATATTGACATATCTTGTCCAATGACTACAAAAAGAATTTGCAATAAGTATAAAAATAATTGGGTAACATGATATAATACACGAGGGAAATAATTTGAGAAGTCTTTTTTGGCTATCAAAATAATTCTAAAAATATAGATATTCATTTAAAATATAAAGAAAAAAGAAACAATACGTCAAACTAATCGACGAAACAAAAAAGAGTTTCTTTTAAAATAGTTTAGAATACTATACAGCAAAAGCAGTTTATATGGCGTACGGTTAATAAAAAAATAGGTAAGACGGTAAAACATAATAATTATGATAAAATACAACTTGCTGATAAAATTATTACTAATAAATATGATATGGCAAACGCTTTTGTAGTGCATTTTACTACTTGTCCTAAAAATAAAATCATAAATATGTTTAAAAATACCACTTTTGATCATTATACCACACAACATGTAGATAAATCCTTTTATTTTTTTCCTGTAGATGAATATGATGTTAGAGAGGTTATTACATCCTTGAAAAATCTTGCTTCAGTAGGTAATGATTGCATATCAACTAAATTAATAAAGTGTATTAGTGAATGTATAGCGCAACCTCTTGCAAATTTAATAAATATATCAGTAGAACAGGGTATTCTACCACATAGCTTGAAGGTAGGAGTTGTAACTCCAATATTCAAAAGTGAAGATAATTCAATTTTAGATAATTATAGGCCAGTTACAGTCCCTACTATTTTGGGTAAAATTTATGAATTGTATACAAAAGAATGTATAGTTTCCTTAGTAAATACAATATATTATGTTCCAACCAACACGGATTTCTACCTGGAAGATCAACAGAGAGTGCTACCACTGAATTGCTTAGTTTCATTCACATCGCACTGGATCGGGCAGATATTGTGGGGCCACTTTACTTTGATCTCTCAAAAGCATTTGGTACCATAAACGTAAAAGTTGCTATAGAGAAGTTAACAAATCTTGGTTTTAGGGGTCAGTTCGCATTATGTCTGTATTTACATTCTAGGAAGATCCTCGTTAAACTTAGTGACAGACGATCAGATTATGGTGATATTGATATTGGGGTTCCTCAGGGTTCAATATTGGGGCCATTAATATTCCTATGCTATATTAATGATATGCCCAGATATGTCAGTTCAAATAACATATTTATGTATGCAGATGATACAACCATTGCTACATCTGCTTCAAGTGCCGAGGTATTAACTGTTCAACTGAATGTTATATCAGAAGATTTTACAGAGTGGTTTAAAAAAAATGCTTTGATTGTTAATGCTAAAAAACCACAAGCATGCAATTCTACTACAGATCAAATTCAAGTTACCAGTTTTCTATAAAAGTGAATGATAGCCTGGTTCATTTTACAACTTCCACCAAACTTTTACATTTGTATCTTGATAGTAACATGAGCTGGGAATCTCAAATTAATCATGTTTGCAAAAGAATAAATAGTAGTTATTACGCAATATTGCAATTAAAAAGCTTTCTTAAAAAGGTTAACAAAGCTTTTTAATTGCAATATAACAGTTTTAACTGTTTTAAGTTATTGAATGTTTATTATGCAATTGTTTACTTTCACTTAGCCTTCAACATAAATCTTTGGGGTAGTGCTGTGAATGCTGCAAGAGTGTTTGTCTCTCAGAAAAGGATAATTCGGTTAATTTTTGATTTACCATATAGGCATTCATGTCGACAATGAAGTAAATTAAAAAAAATGAAGTACAAGTTCGAAGTAAATTAAAATCTTTTCTATTGCAAAATTGTTTCTACGATGTAAATGAATATATAGGGAATGTAAATAATTAATTCTATGTATTTTTTATCCTTTTATTCTGAAATTGTGATGTTTTGTAGTGTATTTATATATATTTCTTTATTCATATATATGAAAAACATAGAATTTTATAAAACTTAATAATGACCTCACTTTAAAAGATGACTGACTATCATTAATTTTTAGTGTAAAAAAGAGTTTTGATTATGAATATTTAACTAACGAAGTTTCAGATATTTGCAGATAAAATCCTTGTCTGATACGCAATTTCTAATAGGGGTGTATCTCGACCTTTTTTGGGAAGAGTGAAACTTTGAAGTTTTGAATAGTCATAACTATATTCATAACTGCCCTTCGAAATTGCCCCAACGTGTCCTCGAACAGCATACTAATGACGATATCATGTTTTGGCCAGACCTAGCATCATGTCATTACTCAAGAGATATCCAAAACTGAATTCAACAACACCACATATCTTTTGGTCCCAAAAACGATAATCCTCCAAACTTAGAATCGTTCAATGGAGGATTTTTGAACACACATACTTTCCTCTTAACAACACACATGGGCATCGCCGTATAGTGTTACTAAAAACCAAATTGACGCAAGACAGAGGATTTATAGACGACATTAGAAATTTCCGGGGAGCAGACAGGAATACAGACCACAATCTGCTGGTAACAAGAATATGGCAAAGAATCAAAAGCTGCGAAAGGGTAGGTGATAGGGAAGAAAACCCAGACACAGAAACACTAAACAATCTAGAAATAGAATGTCAGTATCGGATAGAGATTTAAAATAGATTTGCTGCCCTGCAAAACCAGGAAGAAAAAACACGTACAGAACATCAGTGCAATAGTGTAGTACTGTAGTACCTACATAATATCAAGGAAGCTGCCTTACAAACTTTAGTCAACGTATGTCAGCAATAATTTAAAAAAAAACAAGAGAAGTTAGGAAGAACTTGCTAAACAATGGATACAAGTTTGAAGATTCTTATCGTGAAGTAAACGGGGAAACAAAAACCAAGGTGAAAAAAAAGAGAAAAGATTACGAAAATAAATTAAAGCAGAAACTATTTTCAGTAAATACGGAAGGAAAGAAATGGTTTTAAACAGAGAACTACCAAAATCAAAGGACAAGCAAGGAATCAGAAGAAACTCGCTGATACAGAAGGGGTTTGATAAAGATAGAAATAATATTTTTCCTCGTCTCTTCTTCTTCTTCCTCTGTGTAAGCAATTCTGCTTGTTCATTGGCGGATTAATACCTCATTGGCAGGTTGTCATTCCATCTTTTGCGCGGTCGTCCGACACTTCTTCTACCGATTGGTGACTTATCTCTTGCTATTTTGACGACACGGGTTTCCTCCATTCTGCTTATGTGGTTATTCCATTCTTTTTTTCTATTTTGTGTCCATTCATTTATACACTGTATGTTACATTTTCTTCTAATGTCTTCACTTCTCTTTCGATCTCTCCGCGTATTTCCTGTAATTCTCCTCGGTACTCTCATCTCTGCCGTTTACAGTAGCCTTTGCGTTGTGGCTGTTTCGGGTCTTGTTTCTGAGACATATGTCATTATTGGTCTTATACTGGTTTTATAAATTCTTAACTTCATCTCAGTGTTAATGTGTCTGTTTGGCCATATAGTATTATTAGGGCATCCTACCAGTCTGTTTACTTTTTGTACTTGATCTCTCACTTCTTTATCCGGGTCTTCATAGCTAGACAGACAGTGTAATTCTCAGGTATTTTATTTCCAATACTTGTTCAATACTGACGCCATCAATTTTTATTTTACATCTGGTTGGTTCTTTGCTGACTACTATTGTTTTAGTTTTCTGAGATGAGATTGTCATATTAAATTCTTTTGCTCTTATGTTAAATCTGTGGACCGGTATTTGCAGACTATCTTCACCTTGGGCTATCAGTATTGCGTCGTCTGCGTAACAGAGTATTTTTATTTCTTTGTTTTCCATTCTGTATCCTCTTCCTTTGTTAACGCTTTTGATGGTTTCATCCATGATCAAATTGAAGAACATGGGGCTTAATGAATCATCTTGTCTTATTCCGTTGCTTATTTCTATAGGTTCTATAAGTTGTCCATCTATTCTGACTTCCTTTTTGTTGTTTTGGTAAATGTTTTCGATAGTTTTTATAATATTTAGGGGAACATTTCTATTAGAAGATGGATTACATCTTGGAGTCTTACTCTGCCAAACGCTTTCTTTAGGTCAATCAGACACAGAAATGCGTCTATTATACTCTGGTGATTTCTCAGTAATTTGCTTTATAACGAATATTACATCTTTAAACTACGAAAACCCTATTGTTCATCTGCTAAACTTATCCTCTGATTGTAAGTTTTAGTTTTAGCGTAAGTATTTAACAAGTTTATACCTCGGTAGTTTTCTGGCTGTTTTTTATCTCCTTTTTTGAATAGTAGAATTAGTTCGCTTGTTCTCCATTCTTCCGGTCTTTTATTGTTTTTTATAAGTTTATTCATTAATGTTGTTAAATGTTCTGTCGTTGCTGCTCCACAATATTTTAGTAATTAGTTTCTTTACCTCCATTCTTTCATCTCTTATGAAACGCCATATTTCCTTTTGCAAAAACTTTTACAAAAACATAA
>OU898278.1:112047562-112061206 GCA_918026665.1 Diabrotica balteata | reverse complement strand
ATGATAATGGACCTCAAAGATTTCTGTTATACTATTGTTTATCTTGACTTTATTCGGTGTCCTTTGAAGAGTTAATGGTGTTGTAATATGTTAATAAGAAAAAAGTGGGAAATTTAAAAAGTATAAGATAGATAGATTTATTCATGTAAATTTCTACATTATTACATTCGTGAAACATCAAAAATACAATAGAATACATGAGACAGATACTCATCAATAGAATAGAAACTGTGGTAAATCAAGAGTTCTTTAATACCATATTAATATTTAAAAGACTTATAAGTTAACTGTTTATATCGTATGGGTATAAAATATAATAAACTAGAAATACGCTTTATTGTCACAGAAAATTGTACACTTTTATAAACAAAGCTTACAAAAAGTCAGAAAATAACAATAATTAAAATTTACTGAAATTATAAAAATCGCCAATATCACAAAATAAAAGATAATAAACTAAATAATGAATTGCAAACTTTTACATAAATTGCAAATTGCATAATAAAACATTACGAACTAATAAGTTGAAGTTGCTGCGTATCATACCCAAATTATATAAAAATACTTAAGTTACTTATACATAAAGGTACTGTAATTTCTTAGTTGTTCGTTAAGAATTTCTTCTACTGAATATGGTCTTTCAGATGATAGCATCATTTTCAGAAAGATCACTTGTATATGACGATTACTTACTACCAGGCAAAGAATATGATTTATTTAAAATTGGGGCAAAGCTCAACTTCGCGTCTAACTTTAAAATATTATCACAGACTCTTTTAGGAGTTAGATTTGAATTGTAACATCTTCTGTATCATAGAAATACTCAAACTCTTTTTATGCATATCACAAGAGTCATGTTCTACAATCTACAATATATTCATTGTTCATTGTACCATGGGCTCGAGCGTTCTTGAATACGTCACACGCCTGGATCAGCTGTCAAATGTCATGCGCAATATCATACCTTGTGTTCATTGTACTATGGGTAAATCATCGAGCAAAAAGACAAAAGATGGAATGTAAAGGTAGTGGGGACAAAAATATTGTTAGACAGGAAGTGCTATCTTGAGAGGCCACTTTAAACAAGGAAAGACAGTCTCTTTCCTTGTTTAAGAAATCAAATTTAGATTGGTTATGTTATTGTTTGTCCCAACTGTCACATGAAATTTTATTTATATTGAAGTTTTTTGCCAATTGTGTCACTTTTTAGACTATTATCGTTAATATTTAATTAAAACTTTCTCGTCTGAAAAATATTTTATAGCTATTGTTAATAAGTGTCGGAAAATTTAAATTTAGCGCCTTTGCATTTCCGGATATGTCCGCCATCAGAGGCCACTTTTTTGGTCTCCTTTTCATAACGATTAGATTCCCTCTTTTGTCTTTTTACTCGATGGGGTAAATATATGTTTTTTATGTACACTGAACTTCATGTTTTTTGCATGGAAAATTTATTAGACTAGGAATCTAATTGTTACATGTGCAATTGCTAATTTTATTGAGAATAAAAATTAAAACTAAAATAAGTTTATTTTTGATGTTTCGATTTCCACTTCGGCAATTGTTCTCTGGGACGACTTTATTGTAAGATATATAGTTCATTCTATTACATGAAATCAACTTTAACTTGAGAATATCCGTCAGAAAAACCATAGCATGTGATTGGTCTTTAAAAAGATAACCACATGCAATATAACATCACATGCTGTCTGATCTAAAAACGATATTGCTTAAATTTATACTTTTTTTTTTTAATTCTTATATATTCTATCCAAAGTATATTAAATTTACAAAAAAACTTGAAAAATCAATCTGGGCACTAATAGGTTAATTGCGATTTTTTCATTTTTTCCGATGGCTTGATGCTAGCAACAAAAAAAGTAATAAACCATTTATTTATTACCTTTAATATATCTATACTTCATCTAATTTAGATAACGACTTACGTCATTATATACGCCAGAGATCGAAGTTGAGATAGTTGCCAAAGTATAAAAAAATCCTGACTCCATTTTAAATCAAATAGGTCACATAATTATTGCAAAAGTATTACCATCTCTTTACAACGACTATTTAAATTCTTACGTGACATTTTTGAAATAAAACACACTAATTTTGTTCTAAAAAGAACAGATTTTATTAAATAGGTAAAAATATAAAACAGGAGGTATTCACTTTAAAATTCAAAATAATAAAGTACAAAAAGTGTCAACACCGCAAACTGTCAAATAAGTGTTACCAATTTATGCCAAAATTTTACCTTCGTTCGATTACTGTTACAGTGTGTTCCGAACAAATGTTCTTGATAAAAACTCTTAATAATGGATTTATACAAATTAAATGAAACATATTATTGCGTATTTATTTAAGTTAACATTAACAGAAATTTTTAAATATTATTTCTACGCGTATATAATAAAATATGTCTAGTGGCTGTAATGCCAGTGTACTCGGTAAAGTGATTCTAAAAAGATCACACCTAAACCCTAAATATTTCGTGTTGGTATCATATGACGTCACAGGCTATGACGCCGATGACGTGCGTCGTTATATAAATTAGATGAAGTGTACGTAAATATAACTAGTAATAGTAATATAATAAGTCATTTTAGTGTATTTATGTACTAACACGTAGGATCTTCTTTAATTGAAAATTCTTGTTTCGATATTTAGCAACTACATGTTACTACTTATTCTTTTTTTTTTGCTCTACAGCTGTAAGTGAGTCTTGGTCGCTTTTACTATTTTCCTCCACTTTTGCCTTTCTTGGGCAGCAATCTACTATTGTTGCACCCTCATCTTCCTTAGATCACTTGTTAGTGCATTCTCCCATTCCTTTTTTGGACGACCAACTGCATGCCCTTCCCATTGATACTTTGATGTATCGTACTATCTGGGGGTCTGATAAGTCCTTAGCTAGATTACATAAGTCCAAACTGGTGGAAAGGGTGTCTTATAGAGGTGTAGCTTATTATATAACATTAAGGTTGATCTGCACCCTCGATTAATTTGTTTCTGATCCTAGAGATGGCTCTACTGCGGCATGCTACTGTGGTAAATTTTTTAACTTAATTGTAGATTTCTACATGACGACTCTGTAATATTTTCAAATCCTAACATAAATTGCAGTTTTCTGTCATTGTATCAATTGGCTGAGTTGCCAAGTTGTGTAGACAGTAATTTTATCAAATATATGCTATAACTTATATGGTTACTAGTAGACCAACTAAGCAAAGATATCTTATAACAACATCTTTATGTATAATACTTTACTGTTCTGCTATGTCAGTCGGAATATAATATACCAAATTCATTCATTATCTAAACAATTTTACCGACAAAGAAATTATGTATGTTGCGGCTTTCTTTGTCAATATCATATTACCATTAAATTCGTACATCATATTATATTACATTTTTGTTGATAGTTAAAAATTAAATGATCTGGTATTATGATTATGTAATATTTTAGTGGGAAATAACAAAAATGTTATTTAAATCTATTACTATCTCAGTCTTTATGAATTAATAAATTTTACTATGTCTTCTTCTTCGGTTATATTTATATTTCTTATTTCATGCTTCATTGTTCTGGCTTTATTGGTCTGTTTATTCTTATAATTTTTCTTTTAATAATTCTTACTTTTTCATCATCTTTTTTCGTAAGACACATTACTTCCGCCCCTTATGCTATCATCGGTCTAATCGCTGTGTCTATGTATTTTTGTCTTTGTTTTTTTTTGCTGTTTTTTTTTTATTTTTAAGTAGTGGGTGATATTTCCAAAACACCCCGTTCTTCTCCCGCCTTGTGTGCGTGTTAGTCATACGTTGGATGTATTATTTGGAGTGGTTGATGCGTATTTAGTTATTACGGTTCTATTTGGTCTATTTAGTTCTTCAGTTTCCGTATTCGACAATTTTATAACGCCAAATGAGGACTATGTGAAAGGTGTCATTGCGTATGTGTTTATTGCTTTTACTAAGTGCTTGGAATTAAGTTTGCTTTTGAGTATTATCCAGATTTAGCCATACGGCTCACACTCCCTCTATGGAAAATATCGAGGAAAATTCACTCATTCCAGATACCTACGGTATCAAAAGGATTGAGCTTTGGTGGGACTCTTTCTGTGTTATTGAGCCCTAGGTGACTTGGTGTACTGGAGTATCTCCCAAAAATTTTCGTACATATCTGGACGTCGCGAGGAGTACAGCTTTATGTATGGCCTTATAAAGATGTTCATTTAGACCCAGCTGTTTTATGTTCGCTAGGTGATTTTTGGGAATAACACGAGTAACATGAGTATTATTATTATTATTATATAATGATATCGAGCCAAAGCAGAGCTTATGTGGCCCAAATTACAAAATATTTGTATGTACTAAACTAAATAATATAATATAAATCAAATTTTTTCACAAAGTAAAAATAAAAATAATTTTTAAAAGAATTAGTACTTACAAAAAGTTCTGGCAATAGCCAATTACAAAAATACAAATAATACCAAGTATACATAAGTTTTCAAAAGAAAAAAAAATACAACCAATATAATTAACATAATACTAGGTACAATATTTTGTTCGTTTTCATCAAACTTGTTTTTGAAACTATTTAAACTAGTAGCTTCTACTATGTCATCACTTAAACCGTTTAATTTATCAAAAACTCGGTTAACTAAAAAGTTTTGCCTTAAGGTGGTTTTAAAATACTCCTTTTTCAATTTATAGTTATGACCTCTTAGTCTACCACCCCCCTCCAAAATTCCCACTAAGAATTCTATAAGTAGATGACATCATATCTTTCTTGTCTAGGAGTTAATGGAGACAACTTGAGCTTTCTTAGTCGGGTTTCATAGTCTAATCTTCCATAATTAAAAGGTAGCTAGGTAGCTCGTCGTTGTACTCCTTCTAATAAATTAATGTCTTTTTGCAAATGAGGTGACCAAACTGACACTGCAAATTCTAGGTGAGGTCTGACATAACTTTTGTAGAATTTCAAAAACAAGTCTGGAGATATTCTATGAAAAGCTTTTGTGATAAATAATAAAGCAGAGTTCGCTTTACTAACTACTTTTGGTGTTTGAGTAGACCGACTTATTGTTTGGTTGACCGTAACACTAAAATTGTTAACTTCCCGTACCGATTTCAGAGGAACTCCATCCCAAAAATATGTATATCGGAATTAGAAGATGTAAATGACAAAAAGTCAGAAAACTTAGCATGTAAAGAAGCAATATTAGTCTAAAAAATATTTATTGTTCTCAACTCTATTTGTTTTTTTGCGGCATTTTGTTGGTTAGTACTAATAATAGTTGGAACTTTATTAATATACTTTATTGTTAGTGCCTTGTTAAGTAGATTACGTTTTTCCAGTTCCTCTCGCACTTTATTCAAATAGTTTATTTGATATTTAGTTAAGTCATCCTTCAATTGAATTCTAGAAAATTTGGTACCTAACAACCTCATATTATTGCGCAACATAAATAATGGACTATCATTATCTGAAAATTTAACCTTTAATGGCCTAGGTTTAATACTATTGATAATCTTTCCAATACACGAAAAACGCGGAAACTGATAACGAATATTTGCTTCTTGTATACAATCCTCCAACTCCATTGAGTTAGTTTGAGAAGGTTGTTCCATGGCCTCGAGACGATCCTCAATCAATGTGAGTCTATGTGATAACTTAGAAATTAAGTCAGTTAATTTATTGAACTTATCTTCGAATGTACAGCAACTATTACAGACGAGTCTTAGTGACTCCGATTTTGTCCTATTTATTCGTATAACTTCTTCTTGTGCAATATCTAGTCATTGAATCATCATCATTATCATTTAACCCGGATCTATCCACTGCTGGATATAGGTCTCCCTCAGTCTTTTCCATGTATTTCTGTTTTGTGCTGTTTGCATCCAATTTTTGTCGATCCGTTTTATGTCTCAGACCATATTGTTGGTGGACGACCTCTACTTCGATGTGCTTCTTGTCTCGGTCTCCACTGTATTATTTGCTGTGTCCATCTGTTATCCGACATTCTAGCTATGTGCCCCGCCCAGTTCCACTTAAGGGTCATAATTCTTTCTATGGCATCTGTCACTCCTGTTCTCCGTCTTATTTCCCTGTTCGTGATCCGATCCCTACGAGAAATGCCTAACATCGATCGTTCCATGGCTCTTTGGGTAACACAAATTTTATTTCTTACTTTCTTGGTTAGTGTTAATGTATCTGCACCATATGTAAGTACTGGCAACACGCACTGATTAAAGAAGACAGAAGACATTGAATATGAATCGGTAAATTGCATGACATACAACTAAGGGAATTTTTATTGTTGACAATCGACAACTTACAATTTGGACATTTGTTCATCTTTTATTGAGTTGCTGAAACTTGACTAGCCCAATATTTTATTGCTGCTAATGACTTTTCACATTTCGGCTCTATAAGCTACAGGTAAAAGTACGGCTAATAGCAGACAATAATTATTGATTTTTTTTAACACTTAATATTTAAACAGTTAGTAGTAAATAATTGAAAAACCATACACCCTTTAACTCTAATATGCGTTTGTTATCACTTACCACTTTTGAATATTTTAAAATTAATTAAGCCACTCTTTTTATGTGAATTTTACGCAGCAATATAAACACCGACCAGATTCGATCTCCTTTTGAATCATATCCTAATATTATTTAAAAACAAACTAAAAACCTACACACATATTTATATCATTAGAACCGTAATTGAAAATCCTATAAAATGTTAAAATGATATATACAAAGAGTATAATAATACAGATTTCTCTAGAAGTGACAAATTAAAAGAAGATAAACTTGCATAATCTTAGCAAGTGAGGATCACTTTTTAAATTTTATTAGTTCTAGTTAACCGTTATAACAATTATGTACTAGGACATTCAACAGGGCAGTCCAAAAAAAATTATCTTTGAGTGAGAAAAACATTGTAACAGTAGTTATCTACCAGAAACTGAAACACTAAAACTAACGCTAATACTAATATAAAATTTATCACTTAATACGTTATGCAAGGAACACTATTGTTTATAAATACTAAAATAATTTACTAAAAACCCCTAAATAGGTTTTTAAAACTAAATAAGTTTTTTATAGATATATTACTTATAGAGTGTAAATTTTATGATATCCTACTTTCAAAATAAAAGTTGCAGTATCTACTATTCTGTAACTCTGTAAGTTTTAGCATGACCAGTTCAAAATTCAAACCGATAACATTCCTACTAAGTTTTGTTATAATCTGCCAAATTGTTGTACAAAGTAAATGATACGGCAACCCTGTTACTATGTCGTTTCGTTTGAAGCGTTTCGCAGCCGAACGTAATGCTATCTATCGATGATAAATACTACCACTGTTTCAGATGGAGCCATCTCCCTACATTACACATTTGAAGGCGGCGGTTCAAGACATAATTCTTGTTTAACGAGATTTTTCATATGTTTAGGAAAAAATATTTAAAGTTTTATTGCAAATATTTTCCACTTTTACAGTTTTATATATGTTGTTATTAAAAAAATTTTTGGTTTCTTACCGGAAGCTTTATTATAAGCAGAAACATATTATTTTTTCCTATTGGGACAAAACTGTAAATTCAAAAATTTTCAAAAAATTTCTAAGTATTTCTTATAATTATATCTTGATGCTGTAAAAAAATGAACAAAATTATATGTCTGGTTTTCCCGCTTTATACTTGGAAAAAAGTAGTTTTTTTGAGTTTTTTTTTAAACGAAAACATGAAGTTTGCTTAAAAGTTGTCAAAATACTTCTAGTCATCTCATACACCTTCTCAATTTTTTTCAAATTTTTTGAATTTGGAATTTATCTTTTGGGGGGTGCAGATCAACCTTAATTAGATTGGAGTTTCGACCGAGTAGCTGATAAATTTGTCTGTTCTTAACACCAAGGTATTTTCTTTTAGTAAAGATGTTCTTTTGTCAGATTATTCATTTTCTAAGATGGATGCCTAAATATTTTGTGCTGTTTGTCGTAATTAATTGTTTCCTTATAAGTAATCGTCATATAAGCAGTCGTCCCGTTTTCATTGGAAGGTTACGTGCACTCCCTTGTAGTATAGCTTGATTTGTTCGAATGAAGCTGTGTTCATTGATCTTACTTTTCTCTATTTAAGTATCTCTTTGTTATGTAGCACTTTCGGACTGGAAAGAAGCAATGTGATATTTCTTTAAGTTATAAAGTAGATCTTCATGTCAAACCTTATCGAAGGATTGATTGACATCCAAGAAAGCTAGGAGATATGTTTACTTATTCACATGTTAAATTTTTTCTTGCTTATCCTGAATTCGAATGGTGGTCGTTTCCATATGCCTTTCGCTGATTTTTCTATTCCTGTTGTCTTTCATTGTCCAGGTTCTCGGCGCACACTATTTGAGTATTCTTATAGACTTAGTCACTGAACAATGTATTGGATTCTTTGTTTTTGTTGATTCCGGAAACGGGCTGTCTTTATATTTGAGAATTGTAAATAGTCTGCTCAGGAAATATCACCTTATCATCCTTATACCTGACATTCTTCAATTTCTCCCCGTTTATACATAAACCCTCATCTACATAATTTTTGGCTTCATTTAATATGTTTTCGAAGTATACATTAAACAATAGTAGGGACAATAAGTATCCCCATCTAATCTCTTTACCTATTTCGAGCTTATTTATTTACTCTCTTCTTCATAGGATGCCTATAGAGGCGAATTTTAAGTTTCACGCATGAGTGACTACAGACGAAAATTCTGTTTTGGGTAACTATCCGTATTCATTATTTATCGACTAAGTTTATTTTGGGAAAGGAATAAAGAATTGAGTGGTACCGCGTTTTATCAAGAAATTACAACTACAAGTAACGTAATAGTCTACAGTATCCAAAATCTATATTTTAGGTTTGGCATATGGGAGTTTGTGAAAAATGTGTTCAACTAGGTTCACAACGGCTTCGTTCCTTGTGGTTAGATCATGTGATCAAATTAGCAATTTATATAAAAAGTACCTATCCAAATAAGAAAATAATCGTATGGGACGACATGCTAAGAAATATCGATGAAGATCTTCTTAAGGGTATGTACTTATATAATTTTTCAATGTTTTAATATTTCTAGTAAACGCGTGGACAAAACTTATTCACAGGTTTTGTATTCATATTTATAATGCATAAGAACAATTTTAACAGGGTGTAGAAATAAATATTAGACTTACTCACAATCTATTTTATTAAACCTACAACCAGGCGACCAGTTTCAAACACTACGATTTACTGTTCATCTTCAGGTTGTAACCATTGAACGACCCATCAGAAACGGTGGGTGCCAGTGGGTAACAATATAACTACCTCTGAAAGTTGGGAGCCAATGTGTAACCTTCAAGGTCTAAGTTTTCATAAACTTCAATAAAACTCACAACTTTCTTTGGGAGCCAATTGTTAGGTCTCGTCTAGCTCAGTCTTTCATGTGTGAGAACGTCTTATCTTAGAAGTAAATATGAGTTTGGCTAGGACAAATAAACTAAGATATTAACTATCCATATTTATTGTACATAAATAAATATAAACATTGAACATTTTAATATTAAATGAAAATCAAACAAACAAATTTTTCTGCAGGTTTACATAAAATTTCTAATGACATTTGTGTGTTACATTTCTCATAAGATTTCTAAATGATACTTATGGTATCTGACGTTTTCTTCAAGTAGCTGGATA
This sequence comes from Diabrotica balteata, assembly GCA_918026665.1. Taxonomy (NCBI): domain Eukaryota; kingdom Metazoa; phylum Arthropoda; class Insecta; order Coleoptera; family Chrysomelidae; genus Diabrotica; species Diabrotica balteata. The sequence continues at coordinate 112,051,460 of OU898278.1, read as the reverse complement.
GGATTGCAGAATGTAGTGGTTAGTTGGTGATGTAGCTGAATCTAGATACTTTCATGTTTGCATCTTCAGGTGGTCATTGAGTTCTGAATAGCAGCTGCAGTTATTTTTGCATGGTCGACCATATGCTGTGGAATTCTTCACTCAAAAAGGTGTACAAAAATTAGGCAAAAAAAAACTAGAAAAAATTAACCTTGTGTTAGGTTGTGTATATGGTTTGAAAATAACCATGTGGATTGAGGTTAGATATGTGTGAATAAAAAAAGGTCAAATTATAAAGACAGATATAAAAAAAATATTAACTAAAAATGTAAGTACTCACCCCAGAAAAAATTTAATATATAAATAAATTTATTAGCAGAAGCATCCAGCTTAAGTTAGCAAAAACAATATAAAAACTAATATAATCCACCTCTACAGAATCTTCTTAAAGTGACATGACAGAGCAGAGTTGCCAAATGAGAGATATAATTTTACTGAGTGACGACAGAAAAATTACGTTCGATTCTGCCATATAACAGACTGGAGTCAAATACAGGAATTATAACTGAAATTAATAAACGTTGAAAATGAAAAATAAAGATTAAATTATTTATAGTCCAAATTCAATAGGATTGTCAGGGTATCGCTTTAAAATGATAAACTCTGGAGGGGCCCGAAACGAGAGACGAGTGTAGGTCAATGGTGTCGTGTACATTTTTAAATAAGGGAAATCATTGTAAGGATTAATTCGAAAGGAACCCTTTACATTAGACTTCTTTAAACGTACTGATATTGGAATAATGATCTAACTGCTTTACAGAAATAATAATAATAATAGACCCGGCAGCCTAATGTAAATCTTAATTTTGAGAAACAAATTTGCCATAATAATAATAAAGTTATTAGGTACGTACTTACAGTATTATAAACTCGTAGGACGAAGGATCTCACAGGTAAGTTCCGAATGGCAAAACAACATCAGCAACAAAAAACAAATTCACTAAAACTATATTCGTTATTATTTAAAGTAAATCTTTTTATGCTGATTCACTTCCAGATGTTAATTCACCAATTCCAATTCACCTGGACTAATAATAATGGTCTTGATAAGAACATCAACACGCTTATCTACATCCCACATTTTATGATCTTATTTCTGTGCATGTTTAAAACATGACTGCCAGTTGAAAGCGGTTATATTTTGTATGGTTTGTTCTAATAATAATTTGACATCTTTTAATTTGAAGGTTATGTTTTTTTGCGCTACCTCCTTTTTTATATGTGTCCATATCAGCTCGATAGAATTCAATTCACGATGATACGGTGGAGTTCTTAATACGGTGATGCCATGCTCTCGTACCACTCGGTCTACTGCAAATCTGATGTATGAAGTCTTATGTTTGCGCACTACATCAAGTAATGGAACTTTTATCATGGATTCACCAAAATCTATATTTTTGCTTCTTAGCCAATCTACTATATATGCCTTTCAAGATGCAGAAGTTGGTATTTTTTCCATACGACGGCTGTGTTAAGGTGCATTGTCCATTATACTTACCGATCCAGGTTCTACAAAAATCACTATAGAGGAAAACCACTTTTCAAACAGATCACAATTCATATTCTCGTGATAATCGCCCGTTTTAATTGGGGTAATCACATTTAAACCACCTTGGTAGAAACCTGAATCACTTCCTATGTGCGTAATAATAAGGCGTCTTCCATTACCTGAAGGTGCTTTTAAGTCAGTTGAAAGCCCTTCATCAAAAGCCTGTCGTGAACTTTTAATATTTAAGTCTTGCCATACTTTGGATTTCGTATGCCCCTTATTCAACCACGTTTAGTCCATATAATAAATTTTTTTCCAAGACGTCTAAAATCACAAATTTTTTGTAAATATTCTCTCCGCCATATCACTAGTTCGTCTCTCTCGATTAACAAACTTTTCTGACTTCTCTTTAAATATCGAAAATCCATTTCACGTAATGTTCTTTGTAATACCGGCATGGATATTTTATTTAAAGTATCATCTGTATCTGCATTAATTTCTGGTTGAATAGCATTTAACGTGGGCATTTCATTTCTAAAATAAAATCCATGAACTTTTCTTCGGATTATACTCTTTTTAATATCGTCCAATACAATTTTTGTTTGTCCTTTATGAATAGGTTTTTGACGTGCTTTATTACCTTAATTAATCGGAATATTATTCGGAAAATCGTACGAGTCGATATTTTCGTTAAATTATCAGACAATGCCGCGACGTCCTCTATAAAGATATCTTGATATCTTCTACGTAATCCCTCATAAACCGATTTAATCATTTGTTCTTCTGTCACACTTAACCATCTCCTTTTATCCGGTTTATTAACAGATGTACTGCATGATGTTTTGATGCCATGTTTCCCGACTGTGCGCTCATGAAATTATTTTGACCACCTGAATTGAATATTTATTTCCACTATTTGCCAGCGAGTTTTAACAATGTTGCCGTATTGCAATAAGAATATTATTTTCGAAAAAGATAACACCCCGCCTGTCCCTCTCTTGACATTCAGTTATCCCCATCGAGCAAAAAGACAAAAGAGGGAATGTAAAGGTAGTGGGGGCAAACATATTGTTAGACAGGAAGTGCGATTTTTAGAGGCTTTAAAAAAGTTACTTTTAATAACACAATGGTATATTACATCACTTTCATTTAACAAACAATCACACACATATCTCTTCTTCATTGGATCCAATCTATCTCCTCAAGAACTTCCCGTTTACTGTCAAACAACTGCAATAATATAATTGAGTTCTCCATTCAACAATACATAGTAGTTTCAACCATGTTCTACCATCCATCAATTAATAGAGTACCGGCATGTAAGTAATGTTTATTTTATTTCTTTGCTCATTTATTAATTTATTACAATCTAATAGACTATTTTATAACAATTTGTGGGCCTTATCTTGTCTGTTTAAACTTTTTAAAACTTTTATACTTTTTATTCAACTTACTCTTTTAAATAAAACCACAGACATGTAATATTGGCATAATTATTGTAATTTACAACATCTACTTTGTTTATCGTTATTAGACAACACCCTAATATGGGTTTTTATTATTTCAGCATTTGTTTAACTTTGTATCGAGACCTGAGGATGCTTTGCATATTGTAGAAAGCGAAACCGGTGGTCTGATAGTTAAATTAAGTTGATTGTGAGTAAGTCTTATTTATTATTCCTTTACCTATTTGAAATGGACTCACACAAGCAACACATTCATGATTTAAATAAATAAATATATATCCACTTACTATCAAGTGTTTACGAACTACAAAATGTCTGCCCTACAATCCTATTGAATTTGGATTAAACTTGATTGAAGATTTGAATGAAAAATTGAGCGAATTGAGTAAATAAAAATTAGAATAAAAATAGTAGAATGACAGATAAAGTTAATAAAGGAATAAAATCAAAAGAAAAATAACAAACATGTGACGTTTATAATTTACAGTAAGGTTAAACTAATGTATTGAAAAAATACAAATTATAACTAATACTGTTCTATCAGATCTGTTATAAATATGGCCAATATTACATATGCAAGGTGCAAAGAAAAATATTTAAAATTACTTACATGTCAGTTCAAGGACTGTAGTTAGATACGCGTGTATTGATCTTATTTATCCTAAGATGCTGTCTGTTGGTCTTCAGCTTCATTACACATCGAAAATTAAGGGATATATGTATCTTAAGGAGACAGTTGGAAAGCAAGCTATTGTTGTTATGATTAAGTGTGATGTTATATTTAGAAAGATATTTTTATTTATTATAGAGGTATATTTATTAGATATGTGATTTATTTATTTAATGAAGAAATAATCTTTTTTCTTGAAATTGAAGAAAAAAAATTCTGATATCCGGTTTCCAA
>OU898278.1:112016206-112047062 GCA_918026665.1 Diabrotica balteata | reverse complement strand
TTTAGATGATAATGGACCTCAAAGATTTCTGTTATACTATTGTTTATCTTGACTTTATTCGGTGTCCTTTGAAGAGTTAATGGTGTTGTAATATGTTAATAGGAAAAAAGTGGGAAATTTAAAAAGTATAAGATAGATAGATTTATTCATGTAAATTTCTACATTATTACATTCGTCAAACATAAAAAATACAATACAATACATGAGACAGATACTCATCAATAGAATAGAAACTGTGGTAAATCAAGAGTTCTTTAACACTATGTTTAAAAGACTTAAAGATAACTGTTTATATCGTATGGGTATAGAATAGAATAAACTAGAAATATGCTTTATTGTCACAGAAAATTGTACAATTTTATGGACAAAGCTTACAAAAAGTCAGAAAATAACAATAATTAAAATTTACTGAAATTATAAAAATCGCCAATATCACAAAATAAAAGATAATAAAATAAATAATGAATTGCAAACTTTTACATAAATTGCAAATTGCATAATAAAACATTACGAACTAATAAGTTGAAGTTGCTGCGTATGATACCCAAATATATATAAAAATACTTAAGTTACTTATACATAAAGGTACTGTAATTTCTTAGTTATTCGTTAAGAAACTCTTCTACTGAATATGGTCTTTCAGATGATAGCATCATTTTCAGAATGATCACTTGTATATGACGAATTACTTACTACCAGGCAAAGAATATGATTTATTTGAAATTGGGACAAAGCTCACCTTCGCGTCTAACTTTAAAATATTATCACAGACTCTTTTAGGAGTTAGATTTGAATTGTTAACATCTTCTGTATCATAGAAATACTCAAACTCTTTTTATGCATATCACAAGAGTCATGTTCTACAATACTATCTTTACAATTATATTCATTGTGTTCATTGTACCATGGGCTCGAGCGTTCTTGAATACGTCACACGCCTGGATCAGCTGTCAAATGTCATGCGCAATATCATACCTTGTGTTCATTGTACTATGGGTAAATCATCGAGCAAAAAGACAAAAGAGGGAATGTAAAGGTAGTGGGGACAAAAATATTGTTAGACAGGAAGTGCTATCTTGAGAGGCCACTTTAAACAAGGAAAGACAGTCTCTTTCCTTGTTTAAGAAATCAAATTTAGTTTGGTTATGTTATTGTTTGTCCCAACTGTCACATGAAATTTTATTTATATTGAAGTTTTTTACCAATTGTGTCACTTTTTAGACTATTATCGTTAATATTTAATTAAAACTTTCTCGTCTGAAAAATATTTTATAGCTATTGTTAATAAGTGTCGGAAAATTTAAATTTAGCGCCTTTGCATTTCCGGATATGTCCGCCATCAGAGGCCACTTTTTTGGTCTCCTTTTCATAACGATTAGATTCCCTCTTTTGTCTTTTTGCTCGATGGGGTAAATATATGTTTTTTATGTACACTGAACTTCATGTTTTTTGCATGGAAAATTTATTAGACTAGGAATCTAATTGTTACATGTGCAATTGCTAATTTTATTGAGAATAAAAATTAAAACTAAAATAAGTTTATTTTTGATGTTTCGATTTCCACTTCGGCAATTGTTCTCTGGGACGACTTTATTGTAAGATATATAGTTCATTCTATTACATGAAATCAACTTTAACTTGAGAATATCCGTCAGAAAAACCATAGCATGTGATTGGTCTTTAAAAAGATAACCACATGCAATATAACATCACATGCTATCTGATCTAAAAACGATATTGCTTAAATTTATACTTTTTTTTTTAATTCTTATATATTCTATCCAAAGTATATTAAATTTACAAAAAAACTTAAAAAATCAATCTGGGCACTAATAGGTTAATTGCGATTTTTTCATTTTTTCCGATGGCTTGATGCTAGCAACAATAAAAGTAATAAACCATTTATTTATTACCTTTAATATATCTATACTTCATCTAATTTAGATAACGACTTACGTCATTATCTACGTCAGAGATCGAAGTTGACATAGTTGCCAAAGTATAAAAAAATCCTGACTCCATTTTAAATCAAATAGGTCACATAATTATTGCAAAAGTATTACCATCTCTTTACAACGACTATTTAAATTCTTACGTGACATTTTTGAAATAAAACACACTAATTTTGTTCTAAAAAGAACAGATTTTATTAAATAGGTAAAAATATAAAACAGGAGGTATTCACTTTAAAATTCAAAATAATAAAGTACAAAAAGTGTCAACACCGCAACTGTCAAATAAGTGTTACCAATTTATGCCAAAATTTTACCTTCGTTCGATTACTGTTACAGTGTGTTCCGAACAAATGTTCTTGATAAAAACTCTTTATAATGGATTTATACAAATTAAATGAAACATATTATTGTGTATTTATTTAAGTTAACATTAATAGAAATTTTTAAATATTATTTCTACGCGTATATAATAAAATATGTCTAGTGGCTGTAATGCCAGTGTACTCGGTAAAGTGATTCTAAAAAGAACACACCTAAACCCTAAATATTTCGTGTTGGTATCATATGACGTCACAGGCTATGACGCCGATGACGTGCATCGTTATATAAATTAGATGAAGTGTACGTAAATATAACAAGTAATAGTAATATAATAAGTCATTTTAGTGTATTTATGTACTAACACGTAGGATCTTCTTTAATTGAAAATTCTTGTTTCGATATTTAGCAACTACATGTTACTACTTGTTCTTTTTTTTTGCTCTACAGCTGTAAGTGAGTCTTGGTCGCTTTTACTATTTTCCTCCACTTTTGCCTTTCTTGGGCAGCAATCTACTATTGTTGCACCCTCATCTTCCTTAGATCACTTGTTACTGCATTCTCCCATTCCTTTCTTGGACGACCAACTGCATGCCCTGCCATATTATACCATTTGCTTTGATGTATCGTACTATCTGGGGGTCTGATAAGTCCTTAGCTAGATTACATAAGTCCAAACTGGTGGAAAGGGTGTCTTATAGAGGTGTAGCTTATTATATAACATTAATTAGATTGGAGTTTCGACCGAGTAGCTGATAAATTTGTCTGTTCTTAACACCAAGGTATTTTCTTTCAGTAAAGATGTTCTTTTGTCAGATTATTCATTTTCTAAGATGGATGCCTAAATATTTTGTGCTGTTTGTCGTAATTAATTGTTTCCTTATAAGTAATCGTCATATAAGCAGTCGTCCCGTTTTCATTGGAAGGTTACGTGCACTCCCTTGTAGTATAGCTTTATTTGTTCGAATGAAGCTGTGTTCATTGATCTTACTTTTCTCTATTTAAGTATCTCTTTGTTATGTAGCACTTTCGGACTGGAAAGAAGCAATGTGATATTTCTTTAAGGTATAAAGTAGATCTTCATGTCAAACCTTATCGAAGGATTGATTGACATCCAAGAAAGCTAGGAGATATGTTTACTTATTCACATGTTAAATTTATTTCTAGCTTATCCTGAATTCGAATGGTGGTCGTTTCCATATGCCTTTCGCTGATTTTTCTATTCCGGTTGTCTTTCATTTTCCAGGTTCTTGGCGCACACTATTTGAGTATTCTTATAGACTTAGTCACTGAACAATGTATTGGATTCTTTGTTTTTGTTGATTCCGGAAACGGGCTGTCTTTATATTTGAGAATTGTAAATAGTCTGCTCAGGAAATATCACCTTATCATCCTATACCTGACATTCTTCAATTTCTCCCCGTTTATACATAAACCCTCATCTACATAATTTTTGGCTTCATTTAATATGTTTTCGAAGTATACATTAAACAATAGTAGGGACAATAAGTATCCCCATCTAATCTCTTTACCTATTTCGAGCTTATTTATTTACTCTCTTCTTCATAGGATGCCTATAGAGGCGAATTTTAAGTTTCACGCATGAGTGACTACAGACGAAAATTCTGGTTTGGGTAACTATCCGTATTCATTATTTATCGACTAAGTTTATTTTGGGAAAGGAATAAAGCATTGAGTGGTACCGCGTTTTATCAAGAAATTAACAACTATCAAGAAGTATACGACGTAACTGTAATAGTCTACAGTATCCAAAATCTATATTTTAGGTTTGGCATATGGGAGTTTGTGAAAAATGTGTTCAACTAGGTTCACAACGGCTTCGTTCCTTGTGGTTAGATCATGTGATCAAATTAGCAATTTATATAAAAAGTACCTATCCAAATAAGAAAATAATCGTATGGGACGACATGCTAAGAAATATCGATGAAGATCTTCTTAAGGGTATGTACTTATTTAATTTTTCAATATTTTAATATTTCTAGTAAAAGTGTGGACAAAACTTATTCACAGGTTTTGTATTCATATTTATAATGCATAAAAACTATTTTAACAGGGTGTAGAAATAAATATTAGACTTACTCACAATCTATTTTATTAAACCTACAACCAGGCGACCAGTTTCGAACACTACGATTTACTGTTCATCTTCAGGTTGTAACCATTGAACGACCCATCAGAAACGGTGGTGCCAATGGGTAACAATATAACTACCTCTGAAAGTTGGGAGCCAATGTGTAACCTTCAAGTTCTAGGTTTTCACAAACTTCAATAAAACTCACAACTTTCTTTGGGAGCCAATTGTTAGGTCTCGTCTAGCTCAGTCTTTCAGGTGTGAGAACGTCTTATCTTAGAAGTAAATATGAGTTTGGCTAGGACAAATAAACTAAGATATTAACTATCCATATTTATTGTACATAAATAAATATAAACATTGAACATTTTAATATTAAATGAAAATCAAACAAAACAAATTTTCCTGCAGGTTTACATAAAAATATTTCTAAATGATACTTATGTTATCTGATGTTGTCTTCGAGTAGCTGGATATGATTGCAGAATGTGTGGTTAGTTGCTGATGTAGCTGAATCTAGATACTTTCATGTTTGCATCTTCAGGTGGTCATTGAGTTCTGAATAGCAGCTGCAGTTATTTTTGCATGGTCGAACCATTAATCCGGTCAAGTTAGCATCAAAAATAGGGGTAAGGTTACATTAATTCGCACCTTCCTAAAAATTGGCACGGTTGTTGGGAACCCTATTATACACAATTTGTCAATTATCCACATCAATCCGGAGTGTGGAAAAAAATTTATTCAAGGTCAAATGTTGCAAAAATCGGTTTTTTGAGTTTTTCAGCTAAACGGTAAGTTTTATAATAAAAATAGGTGAGACAAAAATGATTCATCATGCAATTATCTATAAAAATTGTTCCTACACATTTTTTCCTAAGAATCACCATTTCGAAGATACAGCGATGCAAAATGTTGAAAAAGTTGTATTCTTCATAATATGCACACGTTTCCGCGCCACCCGTGAGGTAGTGTACATGGCGCGTTTTTTTTACGTGGTTTCCCCGGTAGGCCTATTCCACGATCTATTGTGCTTCTGTTAAGTTAAAAAGCTATTATATTAAATTGAAAATGGTACTATTGTAAATAACAAGAGCGGTGTAAGTAATGTGTAAATTAAGAAAATTATTCGTCTGATAGATACTCTTCTAATGGAACATAATCCAGACTGTCTTGCTCTTCTTCTTCTTTTTCTTCTTGCTGGGTACAAATAAATTGTTCAAAGAGCGATGCATCAGATGTCTCCCCGTCTATATCGTAAGAATCCTCTTCTACTGGCGATTCAACATTGGAGCACGATTGGCCTCGACAACTGATACATGCTAATGAACAAAACAAACCAACTTTTTTACAGCCGCATTTAGCATTACATCCCTTTTTACAATTGCAAAAAATTGAATTGAGGAGTTTTTCTGGTGCAGGAGGGAGTAAAGTCTGAACTGGTTCCAATATATTGTCAATTAACTTCCAACCCCAGTCTTCTGGGTTTAGTTTATTACCAAGCCATACTTGAACTTGATAATATACCCGAAATAGATGTTGATGAGCAGAAGCAGAGGTTGGAGGAAGACAAGCTAATTGTACTTGTTTCTTTTTATATGTTTCTTTTGCAAAAGATAAGTATCGAAACTTATCTAAGCATGTAATTTTTTTTGGAGCTCCGTACATTGAAAGAAGAAAGCGAATTCCGTTGGTCATTACATCTTGTGGAGTAGAGGTACTTTCTTTGAAAACTTCAGCACAATCAAGTAAATCCTGTCTCTCAAACAATTTCAAAACTGATCTTTTACCTCTCCTGAAAAATGCTGATGTCGTGTCGCAACCAGTTACTGCATGTAGAAATAAGATATGATTTTGGCATTTTGAAAAAGCAGATAAACTCTTGGATGAATATATTTTTGATTGTTGTTGAGTCTTCCCAGGTTTCAAAAAATAAATAATTTTTTCAGTTGGTGTTCGAGCAGTAAGTAATACCAACAAATCAACATCTTCACCAACAAGAATAGTTGGATTTGTCGAGTTAAAATGTTCTATTGTTGTTTCAACTATCAGGACATCAGCATCATTATCAGCTTGCTTTACAGAGATATTCTCAGACGTAAATTTTTCTTTCAACATTGAAATAAACCGAGACTTGTTGTGTGTATTTGCGAGAAATTTCTGTTGGCTTGTGGTAACTGTCATAAATTCATCAAAAATGACGTCCGAAGATGAAGATGTTGTTGTAGCTCGACGACGTTGTTCTGCAGCTTTAATATTTTTTGTAGAATCAGCATAGCCATCAAATACCACAGTCACTCTATGGTCAAAATGTCTATGTACATACTGCACGTATTTATCTAAAATATGGTTAAATGTTTCTTCGTGATCCCACACTACACGATGTAATAGATATCCTCCGTCGATTATGTACGTAGCATTTATGTTGTCAATATCTATGTTTACTGTTTCAAAACAATCGTAAATAGCTGACTTTTGTGATTTACGCATTCCAGAATCATCGAACAGTGACAACGGATACGGAGCCAATTCATATTCGAAATATTTCTCAATTTCATCTTCGATGGCCGTACGGTCATATAAAATGAGGGACTGGTTCTTTTTCGAGTTTATATTTTTATAACTGTATAATATGTATGTATACGCTACGAAAATAAATATTTTTACTTATATTATCGCTCTGTAAAGTATATTACGGTAATTGACATGCATATTATGAAGAATACAACTTTTTCAACATTTTGCATCGCTGTATCTTCGAAATGGTGATTCTTAGGAAAAAATGTGTAGGAACAATTTTTATAGATAATTGCATGATGAATCATTTTTGTCTCACCTATTTTTATTATAAAACTTACCGTTTAGCTGAAAAACTCAAAAAACCGATTTTTGCAACATTTGACCTTGAATAAATTTTTTTCCACACTCCGGATTGATGTGGATAATTGACAAATTGTGTATAATAGGGTTCCCAACAATCATGCCAATTTTTAGGAAGGTGCGAATTAATGTAACCTTCAATGTCTATTTTGACCGGAGTACATGTGCTGTATAATTCTTCACTCAAAAAGGTGGACAAAGATTAGGCAAAAAAAACTAGAAAAAGTAACCTTGTGTTAGGTTGTGCATATGGTTTAAAAATAACCACGTGTGTTGAGGTTAGATATGTATGAATAAAAAAAGGTCAAATTATAAAGACAGATATAAAAAAATATTAACTAAAAATGTAAGTACTCACCCCTTCTTCTTCTTTTTGTGCCACTCCTATCGGAGATTAGAAATCATCAAGGCTATTCTGACCTTGTTTACGGCTGACATAAAGAGTTCATTAGTGGTGCAGCCCAACCACTCTCTCAAATTCCGCAACCATGACATTCTTCTACGGCCTGGATTCCGTTTTCCTTCTATTTTTCCCTGCATTATATTTTGAAGTAATGCGTATTTATGTCCTCTCATCAGGTGACCAAAATATTCGAGTTTTCTTCGCTTTAGCGTTAACAAAATCTCTGGGTCTTTTCCTATTCTTCGTATTACTTCACAGTTTGTTATTCTTTCAACCCAACTAATCTTCAGCATTCGACGGTAGCACCACATCTCGAAACTTTCAATATTTTTCATGTTGTTCTGTTTGAGAGTCCAGGCCTCTACACCGTATAATAGCGTGTTAAATACATAGCCTCTCAGCATTCTTAATCGTAGAGGGATGCTTATATTTCTGTTGCAGAAGAATTTTCTCATCTTTATGAAGGTGGCCCTGGCAATTTCGATACGTCTTTTTATTTCACTGTTTTGGTCTCCAGTTTCGTTTAGAGATTTTCGATTTTACTTTTCGATGCAGAAGCATCCAGCCCAAATAAGCAAAAACGATATAAAACTAATATAATCCACCTCTACAGAATCTTCTTAAAATGACATGACAGAGCAGAGTTGCCAAATGAGAGATATAATTTTTTAACTGAAGTGACGCACAGAAAAATATACGTTCGATGTCTGCCATATAGAACAGACTGGAGTTAAATACAGGAATTATAACTGAAATAAATAAACGTTGAAAATGAAAAATAAAGATTAAATTATTTATAGTCCAAATTCAATAGGATTGTCAGGGTATCGCTTTAAAATGATAGACTCTGGAGGGGCCCGAAACGAGAGACGAGTGTAGTTCAATGGTGGCGTGTACATTTTTAAAATAAGGGAAATCATTGTAAGGATTAATTCGAAAGGAACCCTTTACATTAGACTTCTTTAAACGTACTGATATTGGAATAATGATCTAACTGCTTTACAGAAATAATAATAATAATAGACCCGGCAGCCTAATGTAAACCTTAATTTTGAGAAACAAATTTGCCATAATAATAATAAAGTTATTAGGTACGTACTTACAGTATTATAACCTCGTAGGACAAAGGATCTCACAGGTACTTTCCGAATGGCAAAACAACAATCAGCAACAAAAAACAAATTCACTAGAACTATATTGTATTATTTAAAAGTAAATCTGTTTATGCTGATTCACTTCCAGATGTTAATTCACCAATTCCAATTCTCCTGGAGTAATAATAATGGGCTTGATAAGAACATCAACACGCGTATCTACATCCCACATTTTATGATCTTCTTTCTGTGCATGTTTAAAGCATGACTGCCAGTTGAAAGCGGTTATATTTTGTATGGTTTGTTCTAATAATAATTTGACATCTTTTAATTTGAAGGTTATGTTCTTTTGCGCTACCTCATTTTTTATATGTGTCCATATCAGCTCGATAGAATTCAATTCACAATGATACGGTGGAGTTCTTAATACGGTGATGATGTCACGTACCGTCTACTCAAATCTGATGTATGAAGTCTTATGTTTGCGCACTACATCAAGTAATGGAACTTTTATCATGGATTCACCAAAATCTATATTTTTGCTTCTTAGCCAATCTACTATATATGCCTTTCAAGATGCAGAAGTTGGTATTTTTTCCATACGACGGCTGTGTTAAGGTGCATTGTCCATTATATTTACCGATCCAGGTTCTACAAGAATCAGTATAGAGGAAAACCACTTTTCAAACACATCACAATTCATATTCTCGTGATAATCGCCCGTTTTAATTGGGGTAAACACATTTAAACCACCTTGGTAGAAACCTGAATCACTTCCTATGTACGTAATAATAAGGCGTCTTCCATTGCCTGAAGGTGCTTTTAAGTCAGTTGAAAGCCCTCATCAAAAGCCTGTCGTGAACTTTTAATATTTAAGTCTTGCCATACTTTGGATTTCGTATGCCCTTATTCAACCACGTTTCGTCCATATAATAATTTTTTTCCAAGACGTCTAAAATCACAATATTTTTGTAAATATTCTCTCCGCCATATCACTAGTTCGTCTCTCTCGATTAACAAACTTTTCTGACTTCTCTTTACATACCGAAAATCCATTTCACGTAATGTTCTTTGTAATACCGCATGGATATTTTATTTAAAGTATCATCTGCATTAATTTCTCGTTGAATAGCATTTAACGTGGGCATTTCATTCCTAAAATAAAATCCATGAACTTTTCTTCGGATTATACTTTTTTAATATCGTCCAATACAATTTTTGTTTGTCCTTTATGAATAGGTTTTTGACGTGCTTTATTACCTTGAATTATTCGGAAAACCGTACGAGTCGATACTTTCGTTAAATTACCAGACAATGCCGCGACGTCCTCTATAAAGATATCTTGATATCTTCTACGTAATCCCTCATAAACCGATTTAATCATTTGTTCTTCTGTCACAGATAACCATCTCCTTTTATCCGGTTTATTAACAGATGTACTGCATGATGTTTTGATGCCATGTTACCCGACTGTGCGCTCATGAAATTATTTTGACCACCTGAATTGAATATTTATTTCCACTATTTGCCAGCGAGTTTTAACAATGTTGCCGTATTGCAATAAGAATATTACTTTCGAAAAAGATAACACTCCGCCTGTACCTCTCTTGACATTCAGTTATACCTGAACCACATTGATAAGCTGCACGCGGTACTAAATAATAAATTTCGCAACAAGGCGAGTCTACTTTATCCAGTTCGGACTTATATCAGATGTAACCGCAAAAATGATAATTGAGAAGTAAATTTGTGTGTTAATAAATAAATAAATATATAACCACTTACTATCAAGTGTTTACGAACTACAAAATGTCTGCCCTACAATCCTATTGAATTTGGATTAAACTTGATTGAAGATTTGAATGAAAAATTGAGCGAATTGAGTGAATTTTAGAATAAAAATAGTAGAATGAAAGATAAAGTTAATAAAGGAATAAAATCAAAAGAAAAATAACAAACATGTGACGTTTATAATTTACAGTAAGGTTAAACTAATGTATTGAAAAAATACAAATTATAACTAATACTGTTCTATCAGATCTGTTATAAATATGGCCAATATTACATATGCAAGGTGCAAAGAAAAATATTTAAAAGTACTTACATGCCAGTTCAAGGAATGTAGTTAGATATGCGTGTATTGATCTTATTTATCCTAAGATGCTGTCTGTTGGTCTTCAGCTTCATTATGCATCGAAAATTAAGGGATATATGTATCTTAAGGAGACAGTTGGAAAGCAAGCTATTGTTGTTATGATTAAGTGTGATGTTATATTTAGAAAGATATTTTTATTTATTATAGAGGTATATTTATTAGATATGTGATTTATTTATTTAATGAAGAAATAATCTTTTTTCTTGAAATTGAAGAAAAAAAATTCTGATATCCGGTTTCCAAATTGATTGCAATGTTGATCTCCACCCTCTTGAACTTAGCCCAAGTGAAGTGTTTGAGAAGAACGACTAAATATTTTTCAGAGCCTGATAAAATACCAACGGTATTTATTAAGAACTATGGTTTTTCCTTATGTAAATCTTTGCAACAAATAATCAATCTGTAATTGACCTTGTCTGTGTTTCCAAAATATTGGAAAACAGTTGTGTCAACCCCATCCACAAGTCGGATAATACAAATTGTGTGAGTGTGTTACAA
The DNA here is from genome assembly GCA_918026665.1 of Diabrotica balteata. Lineage (NCBI taxonomy): Eukaryota > Metazoa > Arthropoda > Insecta > Coleoptera > Chrysomelidae > Diabrotica > Diabrotica balteata. The sequence continues at coordinate 112,035,670 of OU898278.1, read as the reverse complement.
ATTTTCGAAGTTCAACCAGCAGTACCTTAACTTCTTGATAAATTCGTCTCAGTAAAGCTTATCTGAGCATGCAAAAATATTATTGATAACCCGCATGAATTTTCTAATGGAAAATCAACGTTTTATTGTAATTTTAACTTACATTTATTTTTATAGAATCAAATATAGGAGATCTCGTGGAGCCAATGGTTTGGTACTACCAAAACGAAGACGCTTTCTTTAATCAAAATCTTTGGGACAAATACTGCACCATATTCCCGAACATATGGGCTGCTTCTGCTTTTAAAGGAGCCACAAGTAGCTGTCAAATAATACCAACAGTTGCCCATCATATACAAAATCAAGAGTGCTGGATTCGGGGCTTGTCAAAGTATACTGAGAAAATAAAAAACTTAAGAGGAATAGTACTAACTGGCTGGTCGAGATTTGATCATTATGCGACGTTATGTGAGTTGCTACCATGTGGAATTCCGTCTTTATTTTTTAGTTTAATGACACTGCGTCATGGAGAGTATTCACCGGAAGCTTGCGAGTAAGTATTAGTTTAGAAAGAGTAAAAATACATTTAATTTAGAAGTAGTTGAATGACTTATACCATTGATTATAAACCACTACCTAGATAGCTCACCTCGTGGTAACCGAAAGACGTATCAAAAACTAGATGGCGTTACTCGAAAACCGTATCGAGATTCTCATTCTCTCTCTGACTTGCGAGGAGATAGGAGTGGTGTCAGGGCCGAACTTACCCTATAAGTGTATTATCTGTGTGAAGTGTTGTGACAAGTTATAGCGAAATTTTATAAAAAAAAGGACTCACATTTTAGATAAAATGGCCTGTGTAACGCATAAATGTGTTTACGCGGGATGTTTTGAAAGAAACGATGGAACAAATAATAATATATCTTTCTTTAAATTTCCCCTGAAAGACGTAGAGCGCACAAAAATTTGGCAAAAAAACTGCGGGAATATTGATATTATATTGATGGATATCAGTGACCTAAAACAGAGGGTAATTTGCCAGCATCATTTTGCAGTGAAACATTTTTATAGCACTTTTATATAAATATGTACGTTTCCTCAGAAAATTCTTCTCGACTTTTAAGAATAAAATGTTTCGATATTGTCAATAATGAAAGTACTTCTTGAGAACAAGAAATAATAAATATTTTTTTTCCTAAAATTTTAACTTTACAATCTTAGTTTGAAAAGAATTAACATTCAAATATACTTATTTACTTTGTTTTGAAATATGACCTAATTAGTGATGTTTTAAACTTTATAATCCTGTCCGTTTATCAGCTTTTACCTATTGTTCCTAGGCAGATGGCCCTCATCTATTTATGTATTGGAAATTCCCTGTCATTTTATCAAGATATGTACTTACTTTATTCATTTTTAACGTTGGTAATTTGTGGTATTTTGTTAAAGTCAAAATCGATTGCATTTGGTACTCACCACTACTTGCTTTTAAAACCTCGATGACGTAATTCCAGAAAGTCCTCAGAAAATTTTTAAATGTAAAAAGTATGCGATCGAACAGTAGATCATAGTGATTTTAGTTCACCTCTATACAATTTCTTATTTTGCACAGAATATAATTGACTTCTATATTGCCATTTCTAGATAAATTGTCAATTTTTTGTAGTACAATGTTACTATTAGAACAAAATTTATATCCTATTCTTGTCGAAGTTCCTTCTCCTATCGAAGGTTGGCCATCACCACAGCTATCCGTACTTTATTGGCGGCTGCTCTGAAAAGATCTATTGAGCTGCAACTATACCACTCTCTTAAGTTTCTCAGCCATGAAATTCTTTTTCTACCTATGGATCTTTTACCCTTAATTTTACATTGCATTTTAAGCTTTTCGCACCTTCGGTAATGTGACCTAAATATTCCAGCTTTCTTGTGTTGATGTTCTTTATCACCTTGCAATCCTTTTGTAACATTGTAACCTTAACACTTTTGCATTTGTAACTCGTTAGATCCAGGTATTTTCAAAATTCCTCTATAGCACCACATCTCAAATGCTTCCAACTTCTGTATATTGTCTACTTTTAGCGTATATCTTTCCATTCCATGTATCAAAGTCGAGAACACGTAGCATCTTAATGCGCTTATCCTCAGCTCCAGAGGAAGATCTCGATTTTGTTCTGAAGCTATTTTCTTGTGGCATTATTGCAATTAACTAGTTTTGATGGGAAATAAGCCACAATTTTACTAAAAAATGATTTTATTAACGTTTCGACGCCCAAATCGGGTGTCGTTGTCAAAATACAAAAATTATTAATGAATTAAACAAAAATGATGTTGCTTAGTAAAAAAAATTCTTATAATAATTTATTTAATCTGACTCATTTATATCGGCAATTCAGACATATATTATACATTTTAAAGTAGATAATGAAATATTGGCAATGATATTGCCAATATTTATAAGTTGCGTTCCTGGGACGACTTTGTTGAAAGATAGTTAATTCGATTACATGAAATCTACCCCAACTCAAGAATATCCGTCACAAAAAAATCATAACATGTAATATGTCTTTAAATAGACAACCACATGCAATGGTGACAGTAAAATTCTCGCGCTAGAATATAAATATAGTCCCAGGAACGCAACTCATAAATATTGGCAATATCATTTTAAAGTCTTCTACTTTAAAATGTATAATATATGTCTGAATTGCCAATATAAATGAGTCAGATTAAATAAATTATTAGAAGAATTTTTTTACTAAGCAACAACAGTTTTGTTTAATTCATTAATAATTTTTGTATTTTGACAACGACACCCGATTTGGGCGTCGAAACGTTAATAAAATCATTTTTTAGTAAAATTGTGGCTTATTTCCCATCAAAACTAGATAAGATCTCGATTAACAAACATTTTTTTCATTTTTATAAATGCTTGTCTTGCAATTTCAATGCGTGTCCTGATTTCTCTAATAAATACCTTGGTCATTGTTTTTATTTTATTATTATAATGATCTGTAAGTTTCATTTGTTTAAAGGACTTATTTTTTAACAATTTTCTTTTAATTTTGAAAAAAAATGCTTTTTTTCAAAATAACTTAAAATTTATTAGTGACACCAAAAATCACAAAGAGTAAAAAAATGTAGGTTTTGCTTTTCTGAATATTTTGGTCATAACTTGCATACTCTTGATGCAAGAAACTTAACAAAAATAAACCTTTTTAAAACACTTTAAAAAAAGTTGTAATGAGTTTTCGTCGAAAAGTGCTTCAGTTTTTTATTATTTCACGTTGAAATATTCAACATGGAATTTGACGAATAAGAACCTATTTTTCAATAACTCGAAAAGTATTGACATAGTGAAAAACCTCTATAAAACCAAAGTTGCTTAGAATTACTGATTTTAGGCACTTCCGAACTTATCTTGAACATATATTTTTTCACTCCCGATAAGGGGTGATACTGATCCATAGGGCAAAAGCATAATCTTTTTTCCTTTGACATCTTAGCTAGGCGTAAGCCAAATTTCATGTCAATCCAAGCGATTCTTTAAACTTATGAGGTTTTGCAATATTTTACCGTGAGTGAATGGACTAAATCTGGAAATAAATTCTGTATATTAGCTTGAAATATTTTAGTTTGCATCAATTCTGGAAATTAATTTGTTTGAAAAGTTACAAAAAAGTAATTTACATGAGATGTAATTTATCACTGCTAATTTTATTATGTATTTTATATTTTGTTATTTTTTTGTATTGTGTTGATAAATAAATAATTTTTAGAAAACCTTTACTGTTTTCATTAATCAATTTTTAGCGTTTTTTCTGAAGTAAAATCTTAATTTCATAATATAGATTACAAGCACGTTAAAATTACTTGTGAAAATGCTGAATGCCATCCTTATATCGTCCTCTAATGCACTAGAGAATTGCCGGACCAGGGAACTCAAATTTATTTTTCAATCTTGGCAAAGATTTCAATGAATGTCGCCACCATACAGTCAGGTAGTACTTAGGCGTGAGGGGCAAAGAGGTGTAAGTGGGCGGAGTTTAACACTGAATTCGTTTTTACCTTAGAGTGAGGTATCTAGGTAGTGGTTTATAATCAATGCTTGTACTGAAGCATACTGCATTATATTATTATATTCTCTTATTTTTTGTAATTTATAATAATTTATATATGATTACCGGAATATATGCAAAGTGTCTAGCATATTTTGCATAAACATTTATATAGCTGCATGTTTTTATAAAACAATGTATAAATCCAATATTTCTTCGTCTTTTATCGAAATTATTTATACAAATTCTCCGAATAAAATTTTGGGCGTACCTGATATTGCAATAAAATCTTTTATTATTAATAATAAATAAGTATTAAATAATAATTAAAGTAGACAATTAACAGCCCTAATATAGAAATTATTACCGTAAAAGAGATAACAATATTTTAAACAAGAACGAATCCAAGTAGATTTATACCCAGTAAATTTTGTAAGAGTTAGGATATTTTTATGAATTTATTAAATTTAAGCATATGAACTGCTAACTGCAAAAAGTGGACATCTGCATAAAAGTAAATTTTACAGAAGAACGTAAAAACTAAATAATTATATAACCAAATCACTTAAAATCAGGAAACTTGGTATACATGTTCAATATAACTTTATTATATACAATGATGCAAATAAGTGGTAAATAATTTTAATTATTTTTGTATAATATTCACATTTTAATGTTGTGTAGAAGTCCCCTTTTTGCAGTTAACTGTAATTCAAATAAAAGTTATGAGGAATAATTCAATAATATAAACACTACTTGCCAGAAAACACCTTTATTTGCCATTATAAGCAAGTAATATAAAGTACCAGTTCTATAAGTAAAAAACTAGGAGTAGAAAATAGTCGATAGCATTAATTGTCAACCTGGTGGACAGTGGGCCATTCTGTTGTTTCCCTCTTAGACCATAAAAACTGATAGACACGCCTTGTACCGAACCGTTGAAGCAAAGACCTTCCGCGAAAGTGACGTCACAATGCGGCAAGAGCCCGCTTGGATTCTTAGCAAAGCACTAGTATAATTGCCCAATTTTAGATTAATTTTAATATAACTTCAATATTTTGTAAAAAATATGGAAGATAAATTATTTAGCAAAGTAATTAATAAATATTTTTGCCTTAAATTGTAAAAATAAATGTTTTATTTGAAAGTACATACCTACATATATTAGTATATATATCGTTGGTATATCTCTTCTTGTTTGATATTCAAAAATAAATTTAAAGGAGAGTAATTTTCTTTTGGGTGGAAGTTTCAGGTTAGGTAAAAAAATATGTAAGAAATCTATTAATTTATTGACCATAAAACAAAATAGCTTTTGTTAACTTACTTCTAACTCTTATTACATTATTTAGTTTTTCACCTTCGTGGTACAATCTAATGTTGCAATAATGGAAACAAATTATCTTTATTAGATTAAACAAATGGTTTGTTTCAAAATCATGATCAAACATATGTTCTTTGTATGCGTTAAACACAGAACCATGCACATTACTCATGACATTTAAGATCAATTGATATGTTCAATGAAATTTTGAGTAGCTTCGCTATGTACAAATTCGTTTGAGCTTTTATTTCTTATATAATGTATTGCCTTAGCAACTTTTTGGCTGAACGTTTGGGCAGCTAATTTCACTTTCATTTTTTCCTTATACCAATTTAAATGCCTTCGCGTTATCCTAGTTGCAAGATAAAGGCCTTCCTTTTCTTGAATGTCTACTACTTTTTGCAAATATTCCCATTTAATCGCTTTATTATTCCCGTCAAAAAAAATTTTGTAATAACCTAAAGTATTGCAAATAAGTTTCAACATATGTGGAGGGTCAAATATTACATATATTGGTTTATTTGTTGCTGGATGTAGAAAATATACTTTATTGGAATTAATCGATAAATCAACTCCAAGTTGTTTAACCATGCTAATATTTGATGCTGCATCATCAAACGTTAAACTGGTAATTGTGACATCAGCTTCGTGCATTATTTTTAAGCACATTTTTATTAGATTACTTTTTTGAACACCTGATAACCCAGCGATTAAAAAGTAGCCTATCGGCAGCTTCCATGAATCATTTAAACTATTAATTAAGAATACAATTGCTTCTTTTACTTTAATTTCAGAAGAGTCGCTTTGAGGTTTACTTCCTATGTCAACATACCTAAAATTAAAGTTTTCAATTATTTAAATAGAAAATATAATGTTATGATACTTTTTTTAATTGCTAATAAATATTAAGCTACACTTACCCTAAAAACTTTTCACCATCCCATTCTATTTTCTGGTGTATAGACATTTCATCGACCATCAAAGCACAGATACATGATTTTCCTTTATTTCTAAGTTCAACTACTTTTTGTTTTAATACATTCACTGCTTCTTTTTGAAATCCAGGCTCACAAGCTACTACTTGATACCACTTTGAAGAGTTCGTGGATGAGGCAACATGTTAGGAAAAGTTTTTCTGACATACAAGTAAGCTTTTGGTGAATAGAAATTAAGAGTGAGAGCAAAGCTTTTTAACTCCGGTGGATATGTTTTAGTGCTTTTAGATTTAAGTAGCTGCTTAAAGATAATTTTTGCAGAAGAATGCGTCGTATCCTAATAAAATAAAAAGCAATAATCAAAACTTGATCGACTAACTACAAACAATATAAAATAATAAACTGTTATACATGTCAAAGCTAAATAGATCACTAATAAGAAGTATTATTAATTTTCCTTACCGAAAGAAAGAGAGGAATCTTCGTCGATCATCTGTTTTTCTTTAAGATGTTCTAATAATGATTTTAAGGTATTTACTTTTTTAATAAGCCTTCTATTTCGTTGTTGCAACATTTTGATTTGTTTGTTTTTCTTTTGAATTAATTTGTTTACTACTACTTTATATCCCTGGTCTCTGTTAGATGATCCTTGTTCAAAGTCACCAAGATAATGTCTTCGCTTTTTCAAGGGAGGTTCTAAGGTAGTTTCGTCTGAAATTTCTACTGGAGTCTTTATGGTGGTAGATTCACTCGTTATATTTATATTTTCCTTTTAGATCCTGTTGGTTTGACTGAAACAGTTTCTCTTTTTTTTGGAAATTTTCTAGTTGTAACTTGCTTAATTAAATGGTTTGGAAAATCGAAAATGCTGGGTACAGCATCTTTTTTTAGTTGTTTTTTTTTAACTCCAACCGCTAGTAATATACGAATCCGCTGTGAAATGTTTGGAGCAAATTTTAGAACTCTTTGTTGGTTTAAACTTTTCACGGCGCATCGCTATAATCCATTTTTTTGCAATGATGAATCTTTAGGAAATCTAAAACAATTTATTTACTTAATCCTTTAGTTTTCAATCTAATTATAAAATGAAAATTATATATAAGACTTTCTCTCTCTCATATGTTTCTATTTCAAACACTTTGGGAGGAAAAAGTAAAATAATAGGTGCTAAATTTCTGGTATGTTTTTCAAGTTTAATTTGTGAATTTACTTACCCATGAAATGATATATCTGTCCCTTTTTTTGTCGCTGCGTACAATTAAATGCACTGCAAGATGCCACCATAACTAAAATATTAATGTATTGGAAAATTTTTAAATTGGAACACTTTAAAAAGTTTACAACGCGTATAAACACTTCTAATCTCTACCGTTTCTGCCGCAAACTGACGTCACCCACAGCTGTGTGAATCGTTTTATGTTGGCTTCACTCTTCGAGACGAGAGAATAGCATTACGGCGCGTCTATCAGTTTTTATGGTCTAAGGTTTCCCTCCAAAATGGGATATCGTCATTGTCGATGAATCTTAGCATTTTTTAATGTCTTCAACCTTGGATACCATTAATGGGCGTTTTTCAGAGTAAGCTCGCGTAAGGCAAAAGTATCACTATCAAAACTATCACTTCTTCGGTTACTTTTCGAAGGTTAAACTTCTCAGATATGGCACCATTAATGAACTCACTGCATGTGAGGATGCCAGGTTCCGCTCTATTGCATTTCATGTGATGGTAAGTTGAAATTTGAAATCTTATTTTTCTTTCCTTGGGATCTTTTATTCCACAGGATGAGTTACTAAGACACGTTTTTTTATAATAACGTGGCCACCAATTACTGAAGTCGAGAAAAGCATCGTGTCTCAGCAGGTGTACTCGAAATTTTGACGGGTTTTTAGAAGCACTCATTATCACATTATGAATTTCTTCTATCAGATACAGCCTGTCAATTTTCTTTAGCTTTCTCTTGATCAAGGCAAAATCTCGATTCACACGGCATGTATGAGTGACCCTAATCGGATAGAGCAATTCAACGCTGTCAAATTTACCTAGTTCAACAAGCGTCATGATAAACCTTGCAATAGGATGGTTTTTATTTTGACTAGCGCAGTTATCAGCAAAAATTTTTTACGAGGGTCACATAAAATGTATGTCTCAATATAATTACTCAAAAGACTCAAAACCTCGTTCGGGCCTTTGCCACCCTCTCCTTCGTGGTAAACATAGCAGACCATTTTTTGCTCCTTCGCTTATGAACTAGCAACTCAGCAACAGCCACTCTTTTTGCGTTGTCATTTAAACATTTATTTTTAATTTTTAGTGATAACTCTTCACAAGTTACACATGTATCCTGCTGAGTTGGCCGAATTTGAGATCAAAATTTTCTTTAAAGTATCTCCAAAAAGATTCGTAACTAATTTTATGATCAGCGTGTTTAACTTTGTACATGTCGTACATTTTCTGCACATTAAGTGTGGAATCAAGATATTGCATTTCGTGAGAAGTATAATGAGCTGTTTTAGTGGGGTACGAAGCAATGTGTTTATGTACTTCCGAAAGTAGTTCAGTTGGTATTTTATTATAACTGCTACTTTTCCCGCGTCGATCACGAGGAGTTTGCTGTTTATGAAGCAGATTAGATAACCGCTCACATCTTTTCTTTGTGATTCCAAAGCTCGCCAAAAATCCTTTTTTACAAATAGCAACTCTACTGCCATTGAGAAGTAAATTGTACGTCACTGTCTTGGATTTAGGCTTTTTGTTTTTATCAGCGGGTAATCGCCGCTTAGGGACAGCACAATCCATAAGGCCTTGCAAGAAAACATCCTGTTCATCTTTATTGGATAAGTTGTTGAATGTGGAGAGAAGCGTGGTCTTCTCCTCAGCATTCCAGTGAGACAAACACTTCAACTTACATCTGAAATAAATGAGGCAGATATTAAAACAACTTAAAATAATTGACAGATTAACATAACTTAAATAATCTTAGTAAATTGTGTTAGAATGTCAGCCAAATGCAATGCGAATGATTATTACATTAAGTTACAAAATAAAAGCACAATGAATTGAAGAGTGGTATGGCTAAAACTGCTACTTGCCCACATTCTAAGGCGGGAACACGAGCTAGTATCTCCTTTCCGGCTGCATTGACAAAAGAAACGCCGCGAACTCTTGCATCACGATATTTATTTCGTGCATATTTATAAGAATTCACAACACCCTTTTTTCTTATGCAAGGTGTATCCGAATCACTATCACTACTAGCATTGCTACGAGCCATTGCAAACAAAGTTAGAGATATGATACAACAACACCTCTCTTATAAATAATTCAAGTCGAACTACCGCGGACACCGCTGTTGTCTACTGGTAGTCGTGCTGGTATTGAAGAGAAAACATGCGCCGACACGAGCGCAGCACCACACTGCGGGCTGTGTGTTAACTGCAAAAAGGAAACTTCTGCTGTAAAAGTCCCCTTTTTGCAGTTAAAGAAATTTTAGCCGCCATTTTTAATATACTTAGAATAGACACAGAAGTCCCTGTTTGTTGAAAACGATGTGTTTACGTGTAAAGAACGCAATAATAACATAAAGTAAATTTATGAAAATTTGTTGGAAGTCTCCTTTTTGCAGTTAGCAGTTCATATATCCTTTTCCTCTAACTTCTATCCTTTGCTGCATTAATTTTAATGATATTTTTTAGGGCAGAAGCTTTACGTATAAATTGTTCATTTCCATTCAATAATATGACAAACAGACCTCCCATTTTTCCTGGTAGTGAAGTATACGTCACGATGGAATGGTTAGCTAGTTTTATCAGAAAATATAAAATGGAAGTTAATGATGACAGGTAAGAATAATTATATATAATAAAGTTCCTTAGAAAATTTACTAGATGACGCTCGTAATATAGAAAATTCTTTATTTTGGGTTAGCATCCTTTATCTGCAGATGTTGTTTAAAGTTTCAGCAACGAATATAGACTCATGTAGAAGCACATATCAAATGGAGGAATGGTTACTGTTAGTATACTTTAAATACTCCTTTATATGGTGACCACATAAACTTATTACTATTATGCTATTATATTATTTGTAGATTTCTATACATTTAAATTAAAAATTTGAATTACAATATTGTTTTATAGTGATGCATTGAAGCATTATTGCTCCGAATTTTTTTACTGTGAACCGAATTGCATACAATTTTGGAATTAGGTTCATCTTACCATTATATATATATATATATATATATTATATATATATATATATATATATATATATATATGAAACCTAGAGATAAGATTAATACTATTACAAAAATTAATATTACTCTCACCAGTCTTCCGGGTTGAACCGCGTCGATATCCATTTTGCCGAGCTTTCGACATCCTCTCTGATGTCTTCCTCAGGGGCTTCCGAGGTCTCAGTCTCCCGAGCCCCAGACACTACTACATGGTTCACTGATCACTGCACTGTCACTACTGTGAATATTAAATGGGATGTTTAATATTAAACGTCCAATGCAAATAAACGGCATGTTAATTTGCATTTTAAACCTGATGATGGAATTATTATTCCGAAAACGTTCGTGTAATTGATGTACCCCTTTTAAGGGTTTTTAAATATACCCATATACAAAGATCTAACCTCTTTTTTGTGATACGTGGTATACAGCCAGCTGCAGGAATTATTTTTCTGTGAATTTTAAAATTTAAAATTTCCACTTCACCACCCTGTATCTTTCTTAATATCAACAATCAAAATTTTATTAAATAATTTATTAAATAAATAATTATAGAAAGAAAATTGTGACAAATAGAGAGTTACATATGACTTTTGTAGATCTTGAGAAGACATATGACACAGTCCCGCTAAATAAACTATGGGAAGTCCTGGACACATCAAACATACATCAAACATTGGTTAGTGCTCTCAAAGATCTATATTATGGTTCAAACTCCCAAATGAAATTCGGAAACCTCTTAGCTGAAAAATTTGCAGTTACTAAGGGTCTCAGACAAGGATGTTCTATCTCTCCGATTCTATTTAAGATTTATATCTCTGCAGCTCTGAAACAATGGAAAAGGAAAGTCAAAGGAATGGGTATGCAATTGAACGATCAGGATTACATATATATATATATATATAAATATATATATATATATATACATATATATATATATATATATACTTTACAGTTTGCAGATGATCAGGTGGTGATCTCAAATGACAAAGACGACATGAAATACATGCTTAGAAAACCAATTGAATAATACCAGAAATGAAGATTAAATATCATTTTAGAAAAGACAAATTACCCCTCAATTGGAGCTGAGCAAAGAAAAGAAAATGGAACATCTATGAGACAATGGTTAAAACTAGCCTACTTTATGGAGCTGGGACATGAAGAATAACCGAGAAATATAAGAAAAAGGTCGAAGCCACGGAAATGGATGCCATCAGAAGATCGATGAGAATATCAAGAGCCGACAGAATACGGAATGAAGTGATAAAACAACAAATGGGTATAGAGGGCACTATAGTTGAGGATATTGAGAGAAAACAGCTCATATGGTATGGGCATGTGAGCCGAATGGGGGACGAAAGATTGCCTAAAAAAACGATGATGTGGCAACCCCCAGAGAAGAGGAAACGAGGAAGACCACCACAGAGCTGGAACCTGGGAGTTAGGAAAGCGATTAGCGCTCGAAATCTGGACGAAGACCTAACTCAAGACAGAATACAGTGGCGTTTGGGAGTCGGACAACGTCGTAAGACGTTATAAAACCGAATATATATATATATATATATATATATATATATATATATATATATATATATTATATATATATTATATATATAGGGGAAAGCGTTGTACCTTGGGACGGTTTTGAAACAAAGATTTTTATTATTACTTGGGCAAACTTTATAATAGTTTTATTAATACTGACTTAAAGTCCATGTTTTAGGGAATTTATTAATGTTTTAAAATATAAAATATGTCAATTAACAAGGGAGTAAAAAAATATTTTCTTCACCCTTGCTAAGTATCCCAAGGTACATCACGGTGTTGTACCTTGGGATACAGGGTGTTGTACCTTAGGACTAAGTAAAGGAGTGAAAGGGAAAAAATCAATAAAGCAAATAAATCTTATGTAATGCATATAAAAATACATAACATTAAAGCTATAAAAACATTATTGGACAATAACAGTCAATTAAGCAAATAAACCTTATGTAATGCTCATAAAAATACAAAGCATTAGAGCAACAAAAAAATTAGTGAACAAAAAAATCAATTTCGGAAATAAATCTTAGGTAATCCTCATAAAAATACAAAATATTAGAGCAACAAAAATTTTTACATAAAGACTATAAAAATACAAAACATTAGAGCAAATCTCTTATAACGGCTACTTTTACCTAATTAGTTCATGGGCATGTCATATGCACTGAAATTCACAGGAAACTTGAGTGATTGCTTCAAACGCTCCGAGGTTCCTGTGGTTGAGGGCGAAGGCAACTTGCATATGATTTCTCCCTCGTCTATTTCATATAAAGTTTCATTTCTTAAGAGAAAAGTATTTCTTCCGGTTTTAACAAGATATTGAATTTCATACAAAATGTCTATTTTTTGTACGACTTTTGCTACATAATAAACAGTTTTCTTCTTGCCATCAATTTTAACTAAAACATAATCGTCTTGTTTTATTTCTTCACATTCAATCTTCTCCTGTAAGGCTATATCCATTTCTTCCTCCAAAACTCCTTGTATTAATTCTTGCACGGATATATCACAATCTTCTTCGTCAGACAAAAAAGTCATTTCTTCATCCTCAGAACTGGAGGTCTCTATAATTTTGTCTTTGTTTTTCTTTTTGGGATTATTTTTGTTCTTCTTCCTATCAGAAAACAGTTGTTTAGGAGTGACAAAACTTCTTTTCTTTTTATTTTTGTTATCTTCAATCTCCTTTTTTTCTGGCGTGTCGGTCAGTATTCTGCACCTTCCAGGTTTTCTTCCTCTTACGGTCTTCTTTCTCATCTGGGCTTTTGGAAACGGGCGAATCGTTTCTGGTGTCACGATTTTAGATGTTGATGGGATCTGTAGGTGACAGATAGACGATGATGAAGGCTGGGCTAAAGTCTCACTCGCTTCAAAATGACTGGTAGAATCCAACACAACGTCATTTCTTCGTCGTTGAGTCTTTTTAATGTCTGTAGGCCTACCATTTGTATTTTCCTGAACCAGTTCACGATCAGTTACGTAGGATGAAAGAAACTCGTTGTCAGTAAAAATGTTTCTTTCAAATGGAAATATTCCTGTCACCTGAAAACCTTTCTCAATATTTTCTTTTGTAAATGCTTTGTTGTAAGCACTGCCAATTAATCCAGCAACATCATATATCTGGATAGGTTTTCCAGGATTAGATAACATCCAACCACTCATGGTACTGCTGTAGTATGTTTTATACGGGCCAAACACAGTTCGGTCTAACGGCTGAAGCTTGTGTGAGGTATGGGGTGGGAAGGTTAACATCACCACGCCGTTTTCCTTCGCTAAATTTAAAGCTTCAATCGAGATGTGAGATTCATGGTTGTCTAAAATAAGCAAGACAGGTTTGTCTCGAGTAGGTTTCACATGCCTGATGAAGTGCTTCAAGAAATCAACAAATAACACTTCATTGGACCACCCACTTGGATTTGCACCACCAATTGCACCATTTGGGGCCCCAATGAGCATATGTTGTTTAAAATTAACACGAGGATAAATGAGCATTGGTGGAACGCTGTTCCCAATAGCATTGACACATGCTATCATCGTTATATTAATTCCTCTTTCCCCTGAAGTGACAGAACCAACCTGTTTTGTTCCTTTTGTACATAGAATTTTAGGAGGCACATGGACTGTTGAATTACCTGTTTCATCAAGATTGTAGATCTCGTTTGCTTGAAACTGATGTCTTTCTATGACTAGCTGTAATTGATCGAAAAATTTGTTCACGTTGTCTTTGTTAAAGCTTGTTGCTCTTGCAAGGCTCGTAGGCTCGGGTTTACGTAAGCTTAGGGTAGGGTGGCGTTTCCTAAAGCCACGTAACCAGAACTCTCCAGCAGATTCTGCGGTAATCCATTCTTTTGGAACTTTGATTTTGTTATTTTCCTGCTCTGCCAAGCCTTTCGCATACTGGAAGGCTAGTTTAAGTGTGTCTTTTTTTGTAAGGCCGTAATGCAGAGCAGCTGATTTTTTAAGATAACTAACTAACATAAGCTCTTGTTCGTTTGAAAAAACCTTTTTTACAGCATTTTTTTCACTGTCATACATAAAATTAGGCTGTTCATCATTATGGTTTAATGAAAGGTATTTTTGACAGTGTCTACTCAAAGTCGAATTGCTTAACTCATACCTTCGTGCAGCCTCATTAACCGTAAGTAATCCCTTCAGAACATCGTTTACTGCACTTTCTAAAGACTGCTGGTTGATCTTCACCCGCGTCTTGCCGTCTTTGCTGCGAGGCATAGTTCTAAAAAAAACAAAACAAATTCGGCTAACTATAAAGCGTTTTAAAAATAAACAACTTACAATAAACAACATTCACAAACAAACCAGCCACTCAAAAATTACTGGTATACATTAGGTCCATCAGAAAAAAATACAACGCTCCAGTACATACCAATTTAAGCTTTTCAAAGCATTTAATTGAAAAAAAAATCTATCAGTGTTGTACCTTGGGACGTCCTAAGGTACAACCGTAATTCAGTCCCAAGGTACAACACGGTGCAGAAAATTAAAACGTGTCTTTTAAATATATTTTAGGTTAGTTGTACACGATAAATAATTATATCATTTAGTAGAGCACATCTCAGAGTATAATATAATGTCTTATGTTTATTCATAAATTAAAGAGTAAAAATTACAAAAAACAAACAATAAAACAACTAAAAATTACTTACCAATGAAAATTTCGTATTTTGTTCGGTAACTCACACACAGTTCTCTTAAAAGTTGCCAATCACTCTACACTAACCCCTGGTGGCTAAGTGAAACAATTTAACAGGTTAGTTTGGTCTGTCGATCATAGATGACAGAGCAATTAAGATCGTCCCAAGGTAAAACTGTCCCAAGGTACAACGCTTTCCCCTATTAAATAAATTTGGCTTAAATAGTAATATTTTAAAGTGTAGAGTCTAGGGTTTCTTTTTGTACAATTACTTAAGGACCATTTTGTATATGGTTAATTTAAACGGTAGGAAGATTACCCATGTCCCATTTGACTATGGTTACACTCTACTGATATAGCTTCAAGTAGATTATGCATATGTTTGTACTTAAATTACTTTATAACCTTTATCATGTATACATTAAAAAATATATTCTACTAAGATAATAATAAGCTTTGATTGCGCAAAATGTCATTACCGTGGCATGTCCAAATATTGAAAATTTTAATATTATATCAGTTGCGACGGCCAAATTCCCTCCGTAAATATTTTGTTTAATTATTTGTATCTAATAAGGTATGCATCCTTAACTCATTCGTCATTGGTTTGCATATTGCCAATTTATTAAACATTAAAAACATGTCTTATCATTTCAAATAAAAATAAACGTTTTAAGTTTTAATGTGTAACAATTTAATTTGCTTACCACTTTGGTTATCACTTGTCACAATATATAATTGCTTATAGGGGTTGAAAGGGGGAACTGAACAATTACTGGGCTGGAGATAGAGTAAGCAAATCAGCTGAAACGTTTGCGAACGGCTACTCATCTTTTTGTTGTAGAGCTGGGTCTTGCATAAGGTTTCTATATTTGAGTGGAGATTTCCTGGGTAACAATACACAAGAAGATTCCTATACTATTTAAATTGGATGCCGTTTAAAAAAAATCCTCTTGCTGGTTAGAAAGGCTTTTCTTTCCTAAAAAATTTTTAAGGTTGAAAATCTTCTTAAAGGAAATACATTTTAGACCCTGGTTTAACGAGAAAATTTACATATTTATTATAATTTCACATTAACAGTTATTGCAAATAAAATTATCCAAATTTATCAACAAACCTTACATTGGCGCTATTTGTAGCAATTTAAACAATTATTCTTCTTCTTCTTAGGGTGCCTGTCCGTTCCGAATGTTGGCGATTATTCTGGCTATGATGACTTTGTTGGGTTGAGTTCTTTCTATAAAATGCTCTCACGTTAGCAAGCCAGGATATTCTTCTTCGTCCTGGGGCCCATTTTCCTTCAATTTTACCTTGCAAAATGCATTGAAGTAGCTCGTATCTGAATTGATTTCATGTTATATGTCTCAAGTACTGCAAGGTCCTTACAGTATTGTTATAAATCAAATAAAACAATTGTTATAAATCAAAATATCCTAATTTTGATCAACATTACTTACATTGAGTTTAACCTTTTAACAAAACAGAATTTAAAATTTTGGTTATGTACCAAATGACAGAAAATGAAATATCAAAGTTTTCTTATTTATGTTTTTCAGTAATAGGTTAGCGCTTAAACCCATTTAATTTGACTAAGATTTTAACCCATACTCGTATGGGTATCTCTCGATACCTCGATATACCTCGTTGGTAACTCCGAATTTTGTGGTTTCGCCTGCGCATAGATTCAGTGAATGTATTATTCAGAATTTTGCGTGACAGGTTAGGTTATTTTGTTTTTATCGTGCGAATTATTCTACCTCGTTAACTAAGTGTAACAGGTATCTTTACATTATTATGTTTTAGATTGTAGATGTATGAGAGGACAAACGAACGTTGGCATGCGATCCAAAAACTTCACTGAAAGTGAAGTTACTTTATTGGTAGGATTGGTAAATGATTAGAGAATACAGAAAAATATTATAGTGTACATCTATAATAAATTAAACGCAGAATCTACTGCTGGTATACCACGTTCAGCAAAAATTCACCACGTGAATGGAATGGAAAACATGGAATGGAAAACATACCACGTTCACGTTTATTTAAAATTTAGGCATTTACACATACGCAGGCACAATTATTGCAGCCAACAGAAGAAAAAAAGTGGTTAGCTAACCGAGATTGTGTCAACCTCTTTGAAGCTCTGAAAAACGTTAAGAGAGTTACAGAATTGGTTAAAATTTAACCTAGGTTAGCTAACCAAAATTTTAACCTCTCACTGAAAAACTGGGCCTTATTAATTGATTATCAAGGTTAACTTTATTTAAGAGAAGACTAAAATATGACAATTAGCTAATCGGTAAAGCTTATATATATTTATATTATTTTTAATTTGTTATGAAAGCAAATCTTAGTTTAAGATTTAGACTTAAAAAATTTAACAAAAACTATTTTGTTTCACTGACTGATTATTTCCTTTAAAGTTATTAAGAAATTTTATAACCTTGGAATTGGATACAAATCAAACTATCCCACACAAACTGCAAATGATCTGGATTGACCCATGGTGACACAAAATGGATAAATATTTGGGAGATCAAACATCGGATTGGGCTTTAGATTATCCTGATGATAACAATATGTATTTCTCAAAACTCGGCTACGTAATTTTCAGTCAAAATCATGTGGGTCTCTTAAAACGTTGGAAACTGTGATTTTCAAATCCCTCGCATGGAATACAGCATACAACAAATCGGTGATTAACTAACTCTCATCTAAACTGATGGAATTAATAAAAAAAATTGCCGGTTTGTTTTAAAAACTATATGCCGAGAAAGATCTTTGCTGTTACGAACCCAATCTGCTTCTCTTCTTTAACTGCTTACTCGAATGTCCGATAAAAAAACGAATAACGAAGAACAATAACGAAATTTAATAAAATCCGGACTAAACAATAAAACCGACTGCTGTCACGGTTCATCGAAGAGTGATCATTCTCAAAAATCGTTCGCTTCCTCGCATACATTTACCCACCAACCTAAGTTGAAATGTTCATAATTATTTGACGCGCAATATTAGGCAAATCATGATCAAACGAAAGCAATTTGTGTTAACTTATAAACAGACTAAAAATGTTTATATTATCAATCTCAGCGATGCAAAAGGATTGCGTCGCTGAGATATTTTTTCGGTGTTTTAACATATATGAGGTAAAAATGAAATGCTACAAATGGGCAAAAGTAATATGTATTTAATTTATTATTATTAATTTAATTGCGTAATCCTTCTATTCACTCATAAATGTAATATCAGTACTTTTTCAAATTTCCAGGTTTATATACATCGACTTACTTGATTATGTTTTACATTTGAAGTGTTTACATTATACTAAATGAAACATGTAAACAATTACGTAACTACCGTGGCCGAGAAATTTTATCATTTGAGTAATAATTGAATCCTATATTCAGAGCTTATTGGTAACTATTCATGTACATATTCATGGTACGCGCGAAATTTAATAATAAACAGCAATAATTAATAAAAAGTTCAACAGGCTTCTGGGTTGAACCGCGTCGATTAATTACTGCACCGAGTTTTCGACATCCTCTTTGATGTCTACGTCAGTGCTTCTGAGATCTCAGTCTCCCAAGCCCCCAGACACTACTACACTAATCACTAATCAATGCATTACTGGGAAATATATATATATATATATATATATTATATATATATATATATATATTTTCCAGGAAATAAAATTTTTAAGAGTAATAACAATAATTAAAATAACTTATATTTTAATATTATAACATAATAACATAATTTTCAATTAAGTGTAACTTTACACATAAACTGAACACAGCTTTAGTTCTCTGGCTGACATCTCCTAATATGATAGCTGACAAGACACATCAACCTTGAGGTACATACTAGATTTCCACCTCCTTGTGCATTAGTTGACTAGACCTTCCACCAACATAGCTGCCAAAAAAATGACAATGTGATATGTAGTTGTGTTTTAACTGTTTGTTTCTTAAATGTTCAACGTTTTTTAATATTTGTATTGTACTTGCACACTGGAGAAAAAACAAAAATGCACTTGTATTGTTTGAGTTTTCAAGCCACCATATAACACATACAACTTATTCCTTTTTCTGCTATAAAAAAATCTTCAAAAAGTTTTTCAACATGGAACTTTCAAATACCACTTTTGCCTGCAACCTCACACAAGTAAGTGTTCACTACATCTTATGTAAAATACACAATTTCACCATTTTGTAACATATTGTAGCATTCG
>OU898278.1:111998706-112010193 GCA_918026665.1 Diabrotica balteata | reverse complement strand
CATGCCATTTATTTAAAATAAAAGTCATCGATGATGATAGTTGCAAATATTGAGGTAAGCTAGGTGACCTCGATCACATCTTCTTTGAATGTCCTAAATTTATTCAGCATTCAAACTACCTGTATACAAAATTAACTAAATGCAATATATACGCTTCCATATAATATACAGTCCTTGTTAGCCATAGGTTCTGTAAAATATATAATTTAATTATAGAATTTTTGTCAGACACATGCATAGCTTTATAAATCTGGTACTCGTTCATGAACTTCATGAGCGTGTATAGGGTTAGACTTGTACCCTTTGTTTATCCTATATGTAACAATACCTTATCCGTGGTCCAGTATTGTTTGTCTGTTAAAATAAATGTCTTGACGGACCCCTAGACGAGAAGCGAGTGTCCTTATATTTTCCTTCGACGTGTTCTTCTATTAATTATTCGTCTATTTCGTTTTAGGGATATCGCTGTACATTTGTCTGAGAGAAATAATCTGTACTTATGTGTATATACTTTCTTAAGAAATATATTATAACCTTTCGAGACTGGCTGAATGACGAAAGTCTATGCCACAAAAAAAAATAAATAATCATAATTTATATGCAAGTCTTAATAGAAAAGGGGATTTACCCTAGCTGAAATAATAAGTTACTCTGAATCTCTCTCATAAAACGTTACTCTAATTACTAGAAGATTAACTTAACTTCTTCAAACAAAGCAATGCGCTCCAACGATGGCAAAACATTAATCTCTTTGAGAAATGATCATTTTTGAAGCTCTTCTTGGCAAATAACGTTATGGTCAAATAAACACCACGAAAATTGAAAATGTCACTGAAAAATGTTGTTTACCGACAAACATAATAGGTCCGCAGAATTTGTCTCTTGACGTCGAAAACAAATAGGAAGTTTGAAGCTCTGAAAAATTTCTTTTTTGTTTGCAATAGTAGTCATTACACGTTTTTTCGCTTAAAGCGATACGGATTTGTGGTTGCCGTAAAAAAGTAATAATATACTCCAGCTCGTTTGTGAATGTAAAATTGATTATATGGTAAATTCTATTATATGCCAGTTTACTCTATGCCAGTACTCTTTGATTCTTAATATATACCAATATAATGTAGGAATATATCATCATAACAAATTGTTAAATATAGTTCTTTGAAATATAATATAATATTCTAGTAAAACTGTAAAATAATAATAATTTTAGCTCTATTCCAGCTTTCCATTTTAACCATGGAGTTTCCTTTCT
Organism: Diabrotica balteata; assembly: GCA_918026665.1. Lineage (NCBI taxonomy): Eukaryota > Metazoa > Arthropoda > Insecta > Coleoptera > Chrysomelidae > Diabrotica > Diabrotica balteata. Next base: position 112,008,941 of record OU898278.1, on the reverse strand, counting down.
TCTTCTTCTTTTAATAGGACTAGATCCGTTTATTCCTTTATTTTTAACTTGTGTCAAAGCTCTTCCAGTAATGATGTTTAAATTATCGTCCCATCGTTTTGGACCCACCTTGTCCATCTACCTTCCAGTTTATTATCGATATGACTATTTACGTATTCTAGCACACATGACTATATCTTATACTTATACTTGTCTTCTTCTTCTTTTTGTAGTGCCTATCTGTTTCGGATATTGGCGACCATCATGGCAATCTGTTATTTGCAAACTGCTGCTCTGAACAGAGTTGTGGTTGTTGTGTTGAACCACGTAAGTAGATTTTTCAGCCAGAAAATCCTTCCCCTTCCTGGTCCACGTTTCCCTTCTACTTTTTCTTGTAGAATTAATTGCAGCAACCCATTACTTTCGTCGTTCCTCATGATGTGACCAAGGTATTCGATTTTGGCTGTTTTTATGATGGTACAACTCTTTTCCTTTTTGCACTCTTAATAAAACATCCTCCTGGTTAGTAACGTGATCAGTATAAGATATCTTTAGGATTCAATGATAAAGCTACATTTAGAAAGCCTCAATTTTCATACAGGTAGCGTCTATGGGAGTCGATAACTCAACTTCGTACAACAGTATAATAGGAAAGATATAACATCGTAGTAACCTGACTTTTATGGGTACTGATAAATCATGGCATTTGAATATCATTTTCACTAACGTTAATTATTAACTAATAATAATTTTAACTAAGTTAGGTGTATGATTTTATTATTTCTATTGGTTGACTATTCACACTGATTCTTTTAATGTGCTGTTCCCTCTTAGAGATCATCATAACATTTTTTTTCCTAATGTTCAGTGAAAGTCCATATCTCTGACTCACTTCTTTGATTCTATTCATTAACTCCTGGAGGACTTCATAATTTTCAGCGAATATCAATGTGTCTCTCTTATATAAAATATCAAATTGCTCTCTATTTTGAAGCTGTTTCTTAGTATCGAATGTGTGTCCATACCTGTCCAGTCTCTTACATTCTTCAACCAGGAGCATTTTCTTCTTCCTGGACCACTTGTTTCTTCCACTTTCCCGTCCATTATAAGTCGTAGGAAGTTGTATTTTACTCCTCTGTAAATATGCCCTAGATAACTCGTTTTTCTGTTTTTTACAATATTTAGGAGTTCTCTATCAGTACCCATTCTTCTTAGCACCTTGTTGTTGGTCACGTGCTCTGTCCAAGAGATCTTCAGAATCCTTCGAAAAACCCACATCTTAAAGGCTTCTATACGCCTCATACTTATAATTTCGAGAGTCCATGTTTCCACTCCATATAGCAATATGGAATAAATAAATGTTTTTACCAATTGGTATCGGATATCCAACGATAACGTAGAGTTTATTAGGAATTTTTTCATTCGTTGGAATGCGGACCTAGCATATTCTATACGAGCGCGTATTTCGACCTCGTGGTCAAGATCCTTTGTTATCCAGCAACCAAGATACTGGAATATTTGTAATGGTTCTATATGTTTGTTATAGATACGAATATTAATGTCGACATTTGGTGGACGTGTAACAGCCATTACTTTTGTTTTATTTGTGTTTATATTTAGTCCCATGCTATCTCCCTCTCTGGTTATGACATTCAAAAGTCGTTGTAAACCTCAGCACGTCCGCAAGTAATTGACGATGGCGTCTGCGTATCTTAAGTTGTTATCCGTTGATTTTTTATTCCTTCTTCAATATTTTCGAGGCATTTTGAACGATCAATACGCTCTTTTCGTAGTCGATAAAACAGAGAAACACGTCTTTTCGCTGATCTCGGCATTTTTGTAGTAATATCTGGAGGCCAAATAATGCCTCCCTTGTTATAAGCCCCATACGAAATCCAAATTGATTGTCGCTTAGGTTTCTTTCGCATTCTCTGTAGTTGATGTACAATTTTGAGTAAAATTTTCAGAAAATGGCTCATTAGGCCAATTAATCTGAACTATGAGCATCTATTTGCTTTATTTTTCTTGAGTATAGGTATAAATGTCGATCTAAGCAATCTTCTGGGAAGATTCCAGTGGTATATATTTTGTTAAATAATATTGTTAACGTCTGAAGATTTTTTTCATTGATAAGCTTTATCATCTCTATGTATATTTTATCTGGACCTGAGGCTTTTCGTGGCTTTGCCGTGTTGATTGTTTTTGTAACTTCGATGTTAATATATCAAGTATTGTTTCTTGTACTATATTCATTTGTGGTTCTGTTCTCTCGTCATCAAACAGATCTTCGATATATTTTTCCCACATATCTCCTACATTTTCTGGACTAGATACTATTTCGTTGTTATCATCTACTAAAGTTGTTGTAGTGATTTTTTTTTCATGTTTGTGACTTCCTTAATCTTTTTGTATGCATTAAAGTAGTCATGCTTTTTTAGTAAATCTCCCAGTTCCTCACACTTGCTGCTCATCTATTCTTCTTTGGCTTTCCTAATTTTGTTTCGGATGATTCTCTGGGTTTCTTTATATTTTTCTTCATTGCGATTTTTGTAAGATCTCCTTATGTCCATCAGTTCTAGGACTTCTTCTGTCATTCATGTATTCTTTGTTTTTCTAATATTGTCTTGTAGTTGTTCTCTTTGTATAGTTGTGATTGTTGTTTTGAAGGTGTGCTAAATACTTTCTATTATTTCTTCTGCTTCCGCGGGTGCTTCACTGAACTTTTCTTTGAGTGTATCATTGAGTGTTTTCTCTATTTCTGCCTGTACTATTGGATCTTTAAGTTTTTCGATGCTAGGTTTTATCTTCTCTCTTTATTTAATTTTCTTTAGTTTGATTGAAATTTTACCAACAACAGGATTGTGGTCGGAACCGATGTCTGTCCCGGGATATGTTTTAACTCTCCTGATTCCATTTCTATAACGTTTGTCAAATAATATATAATCAATCTGGTTTCTTATTATGCGGTTTTGATTATCGCCAGGTGCTTTCTATGTATATAGTCTTCTTTTGTGCTGTTTAAACCAGGTGTTTGCGATCATTAGACTTTCTTCTTGGCAAAATTGGACCAGTATTTCTCCTCTATCATTCTTTGCCAACAATTCTACAGTTTCGGTCCGCCCTTCACCTACTTTGGCATTAAAATCTCCCATAATAATGTATACAGCATTTTTTATCATTTATTATCATCAAATAGTTCTTGTATGTATTTGGTCCATATGCATATTCCTTGATTCTTATCAGTGATGATGTTTCCCTGTGTATTTTGCAGTTTGCTAGCTGTGTTGGGTTTTTGAAGACCAGCTGCTTGTTTTACCTTTTTATGCATATTAAATGTAACGTGTTTTTGTTCCAATAACTCTATTTCTTCACACTGGGTATTCCAGCAATTATCGACCATAGTCGGTGGGGTCACCTCTCCGATTTGGCTAAAATTTTTATACACATGTTGTACTATACAAATAAATCATGATTTGCAACTTTTCAGACCTTTAATATTCAAAGATGGCGGCTCGTGGACGCTGTGTTAGTAGTTATGAGTACGTATGTACTGCACATGATTTGCTAGTTTATTTTCTATATTCGTCATATTTTTCCAAATTGTTTATTCCTATTGACAGCTCTTAATATGTTTACCTCTCATTATGCTTTGCTACATAGCCTCACTAAGATCCTATAATCTATTTATCTCAAGCATGGCCAAGTAACTGCGTCACATCACATGCTTTCTCTTCCCTATTTTTTATAAACCAGTAGACATAATTGTTACGTGTTAGTGTTAGATACCCCATCGTTTTTAAAGCGGCATCTCAGTCTAGAATATCTAGTATAGGGAATGATCAGTTTAGACTTACATACAAGTTTATTTCACGTAAAGGCTTCACACACGATTCTCATTCATAGGCTGTCTAAGAAAACAATTTTCATAACCTTTGTTGCTCTTGGTCTTGCCTGTTCAGGTCTTCTGAACTAAGAAAAAGTTACTCGAAATCTTTGGAAAGCATCGAATATTGTACTTAGCGGAACGACAAGATTTTTTGCTATATACCTAAAAGAAGTCCATAAATATGCAGAGCAACAGCGATTGCACGTATTTTGACTGCTACAGCTTTGACTAGGACACTGACGATGTTCATAGTATCATAGTTTCACTGGATACCGTACGTAGAAGATTAAGCAAATAAAACTTATTATCTTATCCATCCGTTACATGCCTTTATTGGATGCAACTGATCGAACGCAACGCTTGGAATTCTTTCGTGCTCATGCAGATTGAATATAGAAGCGTGGAGAAACGTTCTTTTACAGACAAGTCTTATTATACGACATTTTCTATGCTGCTTATTTGCTAGAGTATAGTTTGATGGTGGAGGTATAAAGGTATGGAGTGGCAAGTATTTGGAAGTACATACAGATCTTGTTATGTTAGAGGAAGGTAGTCTTAATGCTGATAGGTACATTAGAGAATGTCTAAAATAACGTGATACCTTATATGCACTGTACAGAAGAAAATTTTCTCTAAAAATCTGATTCAGGAAAATGCTCGGCCAGATATAGCCAGGGTAACAATGCAATACTTTAAATATGTTGGTATTCGGATACGAACCTGGCCTCCTAGCATTTCAGACCTTAACCCCATAGAACATTTTTGTCTGACAATTTGAAGAGGAGTAGTTAGACAAAATTATGACGAATTTGAAACTGTGATAGTGTTAGAATCGTCGCTGGTAAACGAATGTAAATAAATATAGTCCACTGAATGTTACATTTTTAGGCCTTAACGTAAATTTCTTGAAGGACGCAATTTTATTTTTTTGATACATTAAGAGGTAAGTGTAGTTTTAAGTTCGTGGGGTCGCTACCATTGTACACCAGCCGCCATCTTGAAAAAAAGGCGTGCACAGTGTTTTCACGCTGTATCTTGTATACTAGCATCCCTACAAAAATGATGTCAGAAATTATTTGTAGCAAATTAAATTGTTTACAAGTTTATTCCTATTACTTTTTATCGGTAAATGGAAAATAAGGTTACAAACAAAAATAGCTAAAAAGTTTGAAACAAATTTTCTTTTGAGCCGTATAATTTTTTTTGGTAATTTTACAATATTATGACATCAGGGCAATATTATAAAGGGTTTTTAAAAAAATAATTTTCTTCACACATTTTTATAATTTCATAAATTTTTCTGGACTTTAGAGCGCTCCGATTTTGAAGGGGTTCTTGATTACTCGTAAGAATAGGACAAAAACGAACCATTATACTTAGTTTTCTATTATACATTCTGTTATTCATTATATTATATAAAGTATGTGGGGTTGTCGTAAAGCAGGCCTCAAATACTGCAGTAAAATTATAGAAATATCAAAATTAATCGAAAAATCGAAGATGAATTACCCACAATGATGCCAATTCTAACTCACGTTCTTCCGCAAGCATTCACCTTCGATATTGAATTAGATGCTGAACGGCAACTTAGACAGCAAATAAAATGTAAAAACAATAGCTGGAAAACAACTTTTTAAATTCATATTTATGCTCAATATTATCTCGCCTGGAAATTATCCGTCGATTAGACCTAATGGGTATACCACTTAAAAAAAGTGCTTCCAGACTCTAACTTATAGGTGTTCGGAAAAAATGTTAAAAATAAATTATTATTAACATTAAAAAATGATAGATTAGATGAATAAAAAAATAAGTAATAGAAAACTAAGCCTAATATTATTACCAAGACTAAGTTTTTTATTGTATTCTTAAGAGTATTCAAGAACCTGGAAAACTTTTTATTTTCCATTTTATAATAAAAAATAATACAAATAAAGTTGTAGAGATTTAGCACAAAACCCTTAGCACTCCTTATTCGAAGATGGCGAATATTCAAGGACTTGGTTAAAATCGAAGCGTTGTAAAATCCAGAAAAAATAATAAATTAAACAAATTTATAATGAAAATTATTCCTTAAAAACATCCCATAATATTGCTCTAACGTCATTTTTTGTAAAATAACCAGAAAAAAGTTATAAGGCCCAAAGAAAAGCTGTTCAAAACTGTTTGTCATGTTCGTCTATAATATTTTCATTTTACGATTAAAAGTGATATGAATAAAGTTGTAGACAATTTAGTTTGCTACAAATAATGTTAACATTTTCTCTAGGGTTACTAGTTTACGAGATACAGCATAAAAGCCTTTTGCACCACTTTTTCCAAGGGTGGCGATCCCACAAACTTGAACTTAAGCTTATTCTTACCCCCTCCCCTAACACATAAAAACTATTAAATTACGTCCTCTCAAAAATGTAATCCTAATGTAATTTTTCAATTGACTAATACCGCAAAACGGGATTGCTGCTTTGATCCAGTTTAGGCCAGAAAGGATGAGAGCTATTATTTGAGCTCGAGGAGGTAATACTACTTTCCTAATACTTTTTAATTTTACTTAAAATAAACTTTGTTGTTCGGTTAATATTGCTGGGCGGTCTTTTTATAATTGCTAAAAAAATATTGACAGATAAAAAATGGAATAAAACATAATTATGGCTAACATAAAAACTTATACATCTTACCTTTGGTGGTACTATAAGGAACGTTTCTATTTTATGATCTGACAGATAATTTTCCCTGCTTGCACCTTCGCCATTTTCGACTTGGAATTTATCGCCCAGTTGATTAAGCGTGGCTCGTGTGATATGGACACGGCTGTAAAAATAGATAAACTTTAAAATGAATTCTGAAAAAACTTATAAATATTATATATATATATTATTTATAAGTATTTAAATATTTATATAAAAATATATAAATATTTTTAAAATAAATTAATCGCACCAAAATTTGCCTATACGCGCAATTTGTTTGTAATAAAATTTTACGAGTTATATTAATTGTTATATTCATTAACATGAAAGTTTGCCTCCAATTACCGTTAGACCTTGTATTTGGCCTTAGTATATTCATGCCTTTTGTATCAAGGCTAAATTGAATCTCCTCACAGTAACAGTAAGTTCTTGTAAAGTGGCCTTACTGTGCTGAAGATTCACTTTTAGAACCCTGATTGCGTTTATGAAGACCTATTTGAGGTATAGACAGAGTTTATGATTAAGGTTGCCATCCTTTATATTTGTAGATTCAGAAGATATTCACTTCTTTGTGAGTCAGTCTTTTGGGTCATTTTTTTGTTACTATATCTATTTTGTTTCCAAATTGTGTCCAAATATTATGTATAAGTTGAGACGAAATATTGTTAAGAATCAGTGCGACCATACCATACCAAGGTTATAACATCTCAAAAAGCTTTCAGCTGTCTGGGGCATCGCTTAGGCAAACGTATTCTACCTGGGCTACGCACCCTATAATGACAGTCTTACACCACGGGATTGGCTAGAGTAGTAATCGACCCATATTAACACACCCGTCCAACTATTTTATATATTCATCTTAGTCCCGTCGGGATAACATTTGACCTTGCATGGCGAGCTACTCCAAATTTTATTATTCTAACACATATTGTTCATTGACTTCCAACTAACAGGCCTTTGACATAAACAGACAACAATTATCAAAAGAAATGAAAAGAATGTAAATACAGAAAAGTTAATAAGACTTACTAGAACGATAGTAAAGGACTCACCAGCAAGAGTCAAAATAACTGAAGGAGATTCAAACGACATTAATATAGAACATGGCGTAAAACAAGGAGATAGTCTGTCAACGGCGCTATTTAAAATCAGACTAGAAGGAGTAATCAGAGACGCAGAGCTGAAAAAAAAAAATTATTCAAAGTTTAACACAAATCATAGAATACGCGGAGACCTAGCATTGGTAGCGCGTGACAAACAAATCTAGAAGAAACACCAAAGTAAAGAAATCTAGAAGTACAAGAGACGATGTAAACAGAGTAACAGAAATAAAAATCGGTGAAAATAAATTCCAGTGGGTCGATCACTTTTAATACTTGAGGTGTTGGTGGACGGCAAAAATAGAAGGAGAAATCAGCGAACCTATACTCTGACTTAGAATCATCAGTCTATATACAGGGTACCATCAGTACCAGTTCAAGGCGTAGAGGAAATGATCCTGGATCGGCTTGAAACTGGATTACCATAAGCATGACTGGAGCAGTTTAAATGGTTGTGGTACTGCGATGAGGAAGGCAACGGGAAAACACCCCATTATATTTTCCACAAATCTAAATGGCAGACGGAAAAAGAAAATGGCCTAGCCCTCAGTCCAGGACACCTCTTTAAATGGGGAGAGAGTGCGAAGAATCTCCCGTCAAATACTCAAGAAAGTGGACAGAGAATACAAATATATGACCGAATGGTACGCATTGCCACCTGGAAGGTACGTAGGTTATTTATGTCCGGGAAACAGGCAAACACTGAAGCTGAGATGGTAAGACTGAAAATAGACATCTTGGGGATGGTGAAGTAAGATGACCTGGTTCAGGATATGATATAAAAAAAAACATTAATACATATTACTCAGGTGAACTGACCCAAAATCAATATGGAACTGCTATATTAGTTCGAAAAAATTGCTCAATAGTCACAGATTCATCCCTCTAAAGATAGAGTAGCAATGTTGAAATTACAAACAAGTCACAGAAAACTAAATATTATTTAGGTCTAGCTCCAACAAATGTCAAGTCAGACGAAGAAATCGAAAAATTTTATAACATAGATGAAATAATGATCCACATAGAAGCATACGGTCTATGTACCATGAATAATAGAGGAGATAGACTTGTACAATTCTGAAAATCTGTAAATCTGTAATCTGTAAATAGCCAATACCTTCTTCAAAGAACATCCTAGAAGGTTATACACATGTAAATCACCTGCAGACAGAAAAAACAGAATTGTTAGAAATCAAATTGACTTCATTTTGCTCAATAACACCTTTAAGAAGTACATACAATCTACAAAAATATACCATGGAGCTGATATACATAGCGATCACAATCCAGTTATAATGGATTTTAGATTAAAAACATTTCTCAAAATCAAAAAGAAAACAGTGACAAGAAAAATAGACATCTAACAACTGAAGAACCCTGAACAGAAAAAAGAAATATCAAGCTGAGGAAGAAATAAAAACGATCGATAACTTGGTACAGATAGACATTGAAGTGACATGGACTACTCTAAAAACAAAAATAACAAAGATACAAGAAGAAGACATCGGGTTCATAAAACACAACAAAAAACAAGAATGGATAACGCAAGAGATCATAGACCTCATGGACGTAAGACGAAAACAAAACAAGCCCAATAGAATACAAGCGAATCAATAAAATCATTAGAAAAAAGTGCAGGGAGGCGAAAGAAAACTGGGTGTCAACAAAATGCCTAGAAATCGAACAACTTCAGGAAAAATACGACACCGTTAATATTTATAAAAAAGTAAAGAAATTACAGGTAGACACAAAAAGAGACAAGCAACAATATTAAAAAATGATAATAACGAAATAATTATGGATACAGAAGACAAACTAGAGAGATGGAAAGAATACATACAAACTCTTTTTGACGACGATAGACTTGTTCTCCACCATCCACAGATAATCGAATAAATGAAAAAAGGCCCAGACATAACCAAAGAAGAAGTGATTCACGCAGTAAAATCTCAGAAAGATGGAAAAGCCACCGGTCCAAATAATATCAATGTCGAAATACTAAAACTAATTGCAGATAACGAAAGTAAAAGCCTAGACTTAATAACAGCATATTCAATAAGATATATGACACAGGTAAAATACCAACAGACCGGCTAAAATCAACATTCGTAGCATTACCAAAAAAATCGAATTCCTCACAATGCGATGATTATCGAATATTAAGCTTGATGTCTCATGTCCTTAAAACTTTTCTTAGAATTATCCATACATGAATTTACAAGTGTCTCATGTCCTTAAAACTTTTCTCAGAATTATCCATACATGAATTTACAAGAAGTGCGAGTTCTAGATAAGTGACACTCAATTTGAATTTCGAAACGGATTGGGAACACGAGAGGCTCGGGATGAGATACAGAGACATGAATGTAGATGTATATGCATGTTTTATTGACAACCGAAAAGCATTTGACTGCTTGAACCATCAAAAGATGATCGAAATTTTGAGAACAACTGGAGTTGATGAACAAGACTTGCGAATTAATTTAGAACTATACTTGCACCAAACGGCAACAATTAAAATAGAGCACACAACATCCGAAGATATACAAATCCGACGAGGAATGAGACAGGGTTGGGTTA